>JAQPPZ010009551.1:0-292060 GCA_028583015.1 Wollemia nobilis
TAGCAAGTGTGAACACTTGGCTAAGTTAGTCAGCTAAGTGGTCAGCTAAGAGGTCGGCTAAGTTAGTCGGCATGATATTTTTTAAATATCTCTTCGTTCCTTATCCCTCCATTCCCTCCTTTATTCCCTCTTCCTCCTTATCACTCCACCTCCTTTCCCCTTATTCCTCCAACCTCCCTTCATCTTCTCCTTCGTCTTCCTCCCTTCCCGCTTCTCCTCTAACCTCCTTTATTCCTTTATATAAATTAGATTGTATTACCTATGTTCAATTGGATCGCTGGTAAGCTCTGCGAGAGTTTTAATTAAATAAAGATTTGTTTGATTTTATCCTAAGTCACCTGGTCCGAATTTGATATTTGGTATCAGATCCAATCGGCGAGGCGTGTTGGGCATGAATCCCGAGGACGCACGGTGATCTGGCTGGCGAGCGTGCTGGGCACGTATCCCGAGGGCGCACCATGATCGAGGAGGTGGGCAATCGGATCGAGGAGGTGGCAGAGCTACATAAATTTCGAGGTGACACGTGGCAGGCGGAGCTAAGAGCTGACTCGAACACATAGCTCGAGGAGCTGAGGTGGACGCTAATGTGGCGGTAGCTGACACGTGGCGGGCATTGGTAGAGTGCTGACTGGGCAAGTCAGGAGCTGACGTGGCAGGAGCCGGAAACGTGGCAGGAGGTGGGATGAGATGGCGGATCGGACGTGGCGGATCGGGCATGTGGTGACGTGGCAAAATTTTGTTTGTCCACGTGGCGGAATTAGTTTCGTCAGAGTTCACACGTGGCGGAAGCAGAGTTGGGGAGTGATTGCCCGAAGGCAATCGAAGTTTATGCGCTCGCGCGCATATTAGAAGGCCATTTTGCCTTCTTCCCACTGAATGTGGGATAAATCCTTTTTTTTTTAAAAAACCGCCCGTAGTCGTAATAAGGAACAGGAGGTTCCTTTTACTACCCGTCGAAGCGCATAGCGCAGTTGGTTGAGTCTATTGTTGGCAGAAGCGAGGTCCCGGGGTCGAATCCCGTCGGGGTCAGAAAAAATACAAAGTTTTTTTTTTTACATGCCGACATTCCAAGTTTAAGACTTTAATTAGTCTTTGAATTTCCACCGGAGCCGCGTGGTGCAGTGGCTAGACCTTGCGGGTAGGAAGCGGAGGTCATTAGATTGAATCCCGTCGGGGATTTCGCAAAAGAAAAAAAAAGGTTTCTTTTTATTTAAGTTTTTCATTATTTAGTTTTTAATTAAAGTTTTTAAAAATTATTTAATAATTTTTATTTATATATTTTTTATTATGTTTTTTTTAAATAAACTTTTATTTAAAAAAAGGAATAATTTAAAATATATATATAGGAAATTGTTAAAAAAAATTTTAAGGGCTTTATTAAAACAAATTTTGGAAAATTTTTAAAAAATTTAAAAGGGTGAAAAGTTTTTTTTGGCATCATAATTGTAACCCAGTTCATGCGGTGTAATTCTGGGTAGATGATTCGGTCATCTGGATGCTATTATGCATTGCTCTCTCTGTTGAGAAGAGAGACTCCTGATTCCTTTGACAGGAAAGTCCAGCAGAGTGGACTTCATACAGTGTTTTGTCAGTTGGAAAACCAAGTGATAGCACATCAGAGAAAACCAGATTCTGGATACGAGGCGGATTCTGAAGATAATATCTTTGGGCAAAGAGTAGTTGAATCCGAGACGGTTGAAACAGTACCTGAAGGACAATCAAGTGACAGTTATACTCCTACAGTGCCTGAAGTTGAAACGAGTGAGAGCTATACACCTCGCTCTCCTGATTCAGAACCAGAAGAAGCAGAAGCAGAAGCAGAGGAAAAAGAACCAGTGGAGGTGAAACCTGCAATTGAAGAACGAGTTGTTCTCAAAAGGCGTCTTGAGCCAGTAGCAACAGCAAAAGAAGTCATTATAATCAGTGACGATGAAGCAGACAATTTCACCTTTCCAGTTTTGGGAAATCCTCAAGAAGAAGAACGCCAAATCAGTGAGCATTTTAAGAAAGCTAGATTTGATTTAAATCGGTGATCTATTTTGTACTTCTTTGTACAACTTGTTTGAAGTTGAAATAAAGTTTGCTTTCTAAAATGGCTTCCAATACTAGTTTACCAATCCCTGAGTTCAATGGTGGTGATTACGAGTATTGGTCAATTAAAATGAAAACTCTTTTGATTGGCAAAGGTCTTTGGGATGTGATTGAAGAGGGATATACTGAACCTTCAGCTGCTGAGTGGGCAGTTTTGAGTGGTGCTGATAAAAGGGCTAAAAAGGAAGCTCAGAAGAATAATTCTTCTGCCCTTTATCACATTCAAGCCGCCCTTGATAGAAGTATTTTCCCTAGAATAGCTTCTTTTATAACTGCTGAATCTGCTTGGAATGCTTTAAAAGAAAGTTATAGGGGTAGTGACCAAGTCAAACAAGTTAAACTCCAAACCTTGAAAAGAGAGTTTGAGACTCTTAAAATGCAAGAGAGTGAAAAGGTTGGTGATTACTGCGTGCGTGTGAAAGCCGTAGTAGATAAGATGGTCACTTTAGGAGAAGATGTAAAGCCTGAAGTTATAGTGAAGAAAGTGTTGAGGACACTTCTTCCTAAGTGGAATTCAGTAGCCATCATTATAGAAGAATCCAAAGACCTAACTTCTCTATCTTTTGAATCCCTAATTGGCTCACTACTCTCACATGAGGAGAGATTACAACCAACTCCTTCCACAAGTTATGGAGGAGATGATAAAGCCTTTGCTTCTCAAGAAGGCAGAGGTAGAGGTCGTGGCAGAGGAAAGTATAGAGGAAGAGGCAGAAATAATCAGAGAGGTGGAACTCCTAACAGAGGAGGAAATCAGAACAGAGGAGGATTCTCAAACAATAGTGAACAACAGCAGAATAGAGGAGGACAACAAAATAGAGGGAAACAATCAGGCAGAGGCAAAGGAGGAGATAAGTCAAAACAATCTTGCTACAATTGTGGCAAACTTGGCCATTATGCTCGTGACTGTTGGACTAAGACTTCACAAGGAGCTAGTAGCGACCAGAGCAATCAGTTTGGCAACTTTGGAGAAGAGGAAGAGGCCACAAATATCTTTCTCTCATATGGTCGAGCGAGATCAGAACATGAATGATACATGGATCTTGGACACTGGGTGTTCAAACCATATGAGTGGCAAAGAAGAGCTCTTTGCTACTCTAAACTCCTCCTACAAATCCAACATCAAATTGGGAGATGATAAATCATTGGCGAGTTGAAGGCATTGGAGCTATGGCAGTTCCAACTAAAGAAGGAGTCAAACAAGTAAGTGATATCTATTATACACCCCATCTCCAACATAATATTTTAAGTGTTGGTCAAATGTTAGAAAAGAACTACAAGTTGCTTTTTGATGAGGGTAAATGCACTATTTTTGATAAAAATAACAATAATAGAATCATTACTCAAGTGCCAATGACAAAGAATAGATTGTTTCCTTTAAAGTTTGGCCAGCCAAGGGGAGATAAGTTAGCAAGTGTTGCTATTTCCAATCCAAGTGTTCTATGGCACTTGAGATATGGCCATTTGAATTCTGCTAGTTTGAAAATGCTAACTTCCCAAGCCATGGTCACTGGACTTCCTAAAGTTCAGGATAGTAAAGAAGTCTGTGAAGGGTGTGCTCTTGGGAAGCATGCCAGATCAAAGTTTCCTCATGGACAAGCATGGCGGGCCAGCTATCCACTCCAGCTAGTGCATACCGACATCTGTGGTCCGATGCAGACATAGAGTCTGGGTAACAACTCTTACTTTCTACTCTTTATTGATGATTATACTAGAATGTGCTTGGATATATTTTTTGAAACATAAGGATGAAGCATATGAATGTTTTATCGATTTCAAAACAAGAGTTGAAAGTGAGAGTAGATATTTTGTAAAATGTCTTCGATCAGATAGGGGAGGAGAATACTCCTCTAATGAGTTTGTGAATTTTTGTAAGCAACATGGCATTAAGAGGCAGTTCATTGCTGCCTACACTCCACAGCAGAATGGTGTCGCAGAGAGGAAGAATCGCACCATTGTGGAGATGGCAAGGTCTATGCTTCAGACGAAGCATTTGACTAATTCATATTGGGCAGATGCGACCAGGACCAGCGTATATATCTTGAACAGAAGTCCTACTTCAAGTTTGGAAGGGCGGACACCTTACCAAGCTTGGTATGGTAAAAAGCCAAATGTTAAGCATTTCAGAGTGTTTGGCTCACTGGCCTATTCTCACATTCCTGATGAGCTTAGGAAGAAGCTCGATCCAAAGAGTCAGGCATGTATCTTTGTAGGATACTGTGAGAATACAAAAGCTTACAGACTCTATAATCCTCGGACTAGAAAGTTTGTGATTTCCAGGGATGTGATTTTTGATGAAGGGGGAGAATGGGGTAAGCCCCAAATATTCGAGTGATGTTGAATCCATCGATGTAGTTTCTAAGCAGGTGCAACAACAGACACCACAGAAAGGAAAGCAGTCTCCTCCCGATCCAAGTTCATCTTCTGATTCAACTTCTTCACCAAGTCCTTCTCCGTAGAGATCAGTAAGTTCCTCACCAATGGACATTGATTCTCCATCCAGAGGTAAGAGAACTCTATAGAATCATCCATCATATCAGATGTTGGATAAAAAATTTTCAAGAAGATACACTAGGAGTCAAGCTAGTGAAATGGATTCTGTTTTACACAGATTAGAAAGTATGCACCTGTATGGTGATGATGTCTCCCAGCGGGGAACCTAGGGGAGATCAAGTTAACTATGCTTTGTTAACTAGTGCACAACTTGAACCTTCTAGTTATGAGAAGGCATGTACTCAAAAAATTTGGCAAGATGCCATGAAAGAGGAGATAACCTCTATAAAAAACAATGACACTTGGGAGCTGGTAAAGCTTCCTAAAGGCAAGAAATGTGTTGGATGTAAGTGGGTCTACAAGACCAAGTTTAATGCTGATGGTAGCATTGAAAGGCACAAGGCGAGACTAGTTGCAAAGGGATTCACTCAAAAATATGGAGTTGATTATGAAGAGACTTTTGCTCCTGTAGCTAGACAGGAGACTATTAGAACAGTTCTTGCCTTAGCTGCACATAAGGGATGGAAAGTCCAACACATGGATGTGAAAAGTGCATTTCTAAATGGTTACTTGACAGAAGAAGTGTATGTTGAGCAACCACAAGGATTTGAAGAGAAAGACAAGGAACATCTTGTTTACAAACTGAAGAAGGCACTTTATGGCCTCAAGCGAGGCACCACGAGCTTGGTACTCACGCATTGATGGGTACTTCAAAGAATTTGGGTTCACCAGAAGTAGAAATGAACCCACCCTTTACTACCTCTAGCAAGGAAATGACATCCTCATAGTTTGCTTGTATGTGGATGATCTCATATTCATGGGTAGTAATGAAAAAATGAATATGGAGTTCAAACACTCCATGATGAAGCAGTTTGAGATGAAGGATCTTGGCTTAATGCACTACTTCCTTGGAATGGAGGTTCATCTGTCAACATAAGTATGCTCGGGACATGCTTAAGAAGTTTGCTATGGAGCATTGCAAACCAGTTGCAACTCCGGTTGGACATGGGATCCAATTAAGCAAAGATGATGGAGCATCAAAAGTTGACGTGACCACTTTCAGAAGCATGGTTGGGAGTTTGATGTTTCTCGCCAACACCAGACCTGATATTCAGTATGTTGTTTCTCTTGTCTCTCGATTTATGTCTAACCCTTATGAGTTGCATTTGTAGGCAGCTAAGAGAATTCTCAGATATGTAAAGGGTACATGGGATTTTGGAATCCATTACCATAAATGTAACACTATCAAGCTTGTAGGCTTCAGTGATAGTGATTGGGGTAGCAACATTGATGACAGAAAATCAACCTCAGGGAACTGTTTTAGTCTGGGATCGGGACTAATAACTTGGAGTTCCAAGAAGCAGACAGTAGTAGCACTATCTTCAATAGAAGCTGAGTATATAGCGGTCACTCATGCTAGTACTCAAGCTCTATGGCTACGAAAGGTATTAGAAGAAATTGGAGAGCAACAAAGTGGTCCAACAAGGATATTCTGTGACAACATTAGTGCCATTCAGTTGGCATACAATCCTGTCCACCATAGTAGATCAAAGCATTTTGATATGAAGTACCACTTCATCAGAGATATGGTGGAAACTAAAACTGTTGAGCTTCACTATTGCCACACTTTGGAGAATGTTGCGGACATCTTCACCAAGGCGTTGGCTAAAGCTCAATTTGTAAAGCTGAGAGACTGTCTTGTCAGTCCTCTCAACTTTAAGGGGGAGAATGTAGCAAGTGTGAACACTTAATTTATTAAGTGGTTAATTTAGTGGCTAGGCTAAGGTTAGAGTTGTCGGCTAAATTTTTTAATAGTCGGCATGATATTTTTTAAATATCTCTCCATTCCTTATCCCTCCTCCTTATCCCTCCATTCTCTCCTATATTCCCTCTTCCTCCTTATCACTCCACCTCCTTTCCCCTTATTCCTTTATATAAATTAGATTGTATTACCTATGTTCAATTGGATCGCTGGTAAGCTCTGCGAGAGTTTTAATTAAATAAAGATTTGTTTGATTTTATCCTAAGTCACCTGGTCTGAATTTGAGACTTTCTTCCTTCTATTTCTAACATCTCATTTTGCATCTCCCCTATGGATAGGTACTCTCCTATAGACTTATACCATAATGGTGTAGCACTAATGGTAAATAAATGAATCTTAGGGAACTCATTTGACACTTTTGCTCTTGCAAGATCTCCTTAGAAAATCCTTGATAGTTAATTCACTATCGCATGCTTATTTTTGGATTTGATCACTACCCAAAACACAAACTCCTATAACATAATAAGCCAGTTTCTAACTCATATGTGTATGGTTAGTTTATTTTTCAAGTATAAAAAATCTTATTGGTCAATGTAGACCACAAATGGTTTGGCCAAAAAGTAGTATCTAAACTTTTACACTGCATACACCATTTCCAAAGCCTCTCATTCTGTCATGTTGTAATTCCTTTTTACTAGAGATAGAAAATGACTCATAAAATAAATAGGTTGGTTTAGCCTAAATTGTCCTTCTTGGGCCTCTGCATATCCACTCATGAAATTGTATATGTCTACATGGACATGAAATTCCTCATTTCAATCTAGAAATACTAGAATGTGACTACATACTAGCTTTGCCTTCAAATCCTTGAAGTCTCCTTTATGTTCCTTCATCCACCTAAAGGAAATAATATTCTTTGTCATTGAATCTAATGGGTAAGACACATGGGTAAATTTCTTGATAAACCTTCTCTAATATCCTAGGAAGATCTTCTATGAACTCATGTCATGTGGTTCTTCCATGTTTATAATAATGTAAATCTTATTAGGATTTATCTTTAGCCCTTCCTTAAAAACTATGTCCTAATAGCTTACACCATAGTTGAGAAAATCAAAATCAGATCAGAATCGACATGGAAAAATAATCGAAAAAAATAAAAAATTAGACAAAAAAAAAAAATCAACAAAAATACATTTAAAAAATGGAAGAAAATATAATTTTACATTGGAATTTTTTTTTTTCATGCATATCACAATTTGTTTTGGAAAAATCAACAAAATTTGGGATTTCGATGCAATTTTAATTGACAACCCTGTTGATTCATAAAAAATCATATCAAATCAATATTAAATCATGATTTTTGTAACTATGGCTTATCGTATGGCATCATCAAGAAATATTTTGTTGGGTTCAAAGATAAGTGTGTTGGAAATTTTGAGTATAGTGTTGTCATTGATGTCAAAGGTTTGATATCATTGATTGTGATTGATGTCCAAAATGAAAAGGTTGAGTTTTATCTTCAGGTTGAAATAATAAATGCAAAGGAAAGGCATGGGTGTGAAAGCAAGCAAAGAGAATTTTGAAGCAAGGGAATATAATATTTAAATTATAATATTTAAATATTATTAAGCGAGTTTGAAGTGGTTAGGCCCAAAGACAAAGCTTTGGCAAAAAGCAAAGGTTATAATATTTATTTTTAAATATTATACAAAGGGATAAAGGCTTGCAAGGGAGAAGCTATGCAAAAGGTTAAAGGCACTAGTCAAAGCAATGACCATGGTTCAAAAAGAGAAGACAACATTATTTCAATATTATTTTTGAAAGGCCAAAGATGATTAAATTATATTATAATTTAATATTATAATATAAGGTTGAGGGCATTTAAATAATTTCAAATTTATTCAAAAATCGTGGAGGCGACATTGCAGAAAAGGAAATTTTGAAGCACGCGTAAAAGCGGAACAATTAAACACACCTAAGCCTCCAAGTTGATAATCCCCCAAATCCTTATAGAAAAAACGATCCATCTGGGGGAGAAAAGTGCACTCCCCGCCACCAGACCGTATATCAACAAAGGATCAAGTTTAAACCATACAATTTCAAAACCAGAAGGCCACAAGTTATAGAGCACAACAAAGGAAAAAGTCCACCCCAACACTAGCAAAGTCAATTTTTAGGGCATTTAAAATATTTCAAATTTATTCAAAATTATGGAGGTTGACATCGCATGAAAAGGAAATTTTGAATGGCATTGACATTGAAGAAGACCAAGGGAAAACATATTAATACAATGCCTAAAGTCCTTGCCAAGTTTTGGGAGTTGGAATTGTGCTTTCTATTCACTCAAAATTGTGCTCTCGATAGGGAAGAAGAAAGCAGAGGCATCACAATATTTGAGGTGGGAGAGAAGGAGGTTTTGATTGGCGTGTGCACATCTCTAGACCCATCTAGCTAGCTAGACCAGTTGGTGGTTGAGTCAACGTAAAGGTGTAGTGTAGAGGAGGTTTCAGGTTCAAAATCCATTGCAGTATTTTGCTAGAAATAGCGCATGATGGAAGGTGGCTACGTCACAATATTTTATTGTTAGAAACAATGCACGATAGAGGAATAACACTTGGTTGGTACCATAGAGATCTCACGAGTTGTACTAGCACAGCCGATCATGGGCCCTTTGTTGGGCACCTTGCTCTCATGAGGTGAGAGGTTCGAATCACGTGGAGGGCAGAATAAAGAGGTATTTATTTTTTTCTTAATGTGCATTTGATTATTGGGAGTTATAAGGTTAATATTTGCATAGGATAAATAAGTGGTATATAAAGGTATTTTGTGTTATGATTTAATTCTTTTTGGAAGGAGAAATAAGGCATAAAAGGGTTTTTATATTATAAATTAAAATATATTTTCAAGGAGAGATAAGGTGTGATAAATTTTGGTTGTTGATTATGTGTGTCTTAAAGTAGGAGTTATAAGGTGTCCTATGGTAAATTATTGTGTGTAATTTTTGCATGATGGAGGAAAATTAAAAGGGTCCTTTTCTTCAATTAAAAGCCTTATTTTGATAAAATAAAAGGAGAGAGGTTATTGTGTTTGATTTGGAAATTGGCTAACCCTAGTAGAGGCACAAGAAGGATTGGTTGATTGTGAAACGAGTTTTAAGGTCATATCTTCATCAAGAACAAATAAGAGGTATGGGCACATCATTCTTTGTTTAAGATGTTTGGTTGAGTAAGTGTTTCTAGAACATAAGGTGGAGATAAAAGGGTTGTTTGATAAGCATTGTTGAAAATATTTGAGTTAGGGTTTGAGACCTACATTGTGCATCTTTGTTGAAAGAAATTGGAAACACTTGTGTTAGGGTTTGTGAGCAAATTGTGCTTCATTATTTGAATGAATGTGTGAAGCTTTTGGGCATTGGTTTTGAGTGATATTGAAAGTGAATGTGCAAGCATTAGAAATCAGATTTGTGAAGCAAGTGTGTGCATCAGGAGGTCAGGTGTCATGTGCTAGACTAGACCTACCTTTAAAGAGTAATAAATGTGAGACATGTGAAAGCGATAGACTTAATGATTGAGTAGAACATATTGAGCTATTGGCAAGTGCATATCATTCTCTATATGTTCCAGAGGTTAAACAAATTCTAAGTAGAATTTATCTATGTGAAGAAATATTTTTGAAAGAGATTTAAGTTGTGTTTTGTATGCAATATTTGGAGTTATTTGAGTAGGTTTTGTGAGTAGCATTGAAGGCATATTTGAGCAAGTCTTTTGAGAAGGCTTGAAGGCAGATTTGAACAAGTCTTTTGAGAAGGCTTGAAGGTAGATTTGAGTAAGTCTTTTGAGAAGGCTTGAAGGCATATTTGAGAAAGTCTTGTGAAGACTTGAAACAAAATTGAGAGTAGGTTTGATTACTAATTTGTTCAAGCTTTGTGTTAAGGCTTGGGGTAGATTTGAGATAGAGTTTGGTGTAAATTTGTGAGTAGAGTTAGAGAAGATTTGTGCTAGACTTGGGATAGAGTTTGGTGTAGATTTGAGATAGAGTTGAGAGTAGGATTTGGAGGTGATAGAGCAGAGAGGATAGAGGTATCTAGTGGATAGAGGTCCATCAACCAGAGTAGTGGGGATAGAGGTATCCTGTGGAGAGAGATCCATAAGCCAGAGTAGTGGGGGCAGAAGTCTTCTAGAAGTTCACCAGCTAGAGTAGAGGGGATAGAGTTATCCTATGGATAGAGATCCATGAACCAGAGTAAGGGGATAGAGTTCTCCTATGGATAGAGATCCATAAACTAGAGCAAGGGGAAAGAGTTCTCCTATGGAGTAAGATCCATGAACCAGTTGGGGAGATAGAGTTCTTCTATGGAGAGAGATCCACAAACTAATTGAGGAGATAGAGTTCTCCTGGATCAAGTTCCATGAACCAGAGAAAGGGGAAAGAGTTCTCCTATGGAGAGAGATCCACGAACCAGAGCAAGGGGATAGATTTCTCCTATGGAGAGAGATCCACAAATCAGAGCATAAGGGATTGGTGTCTCCTTTGGGAAAAGGTCCATAAACATTGTAATAGGGAATTTATTCCCAAGAGATTTTTTGAGAAAATTTAGAAGAAATATTTTCTCCATGGAGTAGCCCACATTGGGTGAACCACGTTAAATTTGTGTCTCTCTTGTGTGTGATGATTTGTGCATTACTTTGATTACTGCTATTGATATTGCCATTGATAATATTGGATAATATTGTTTGGGAAAGAAAAGTGAAAGTTGATCTTATATTGTTCACCCCCCTCTCAGTATAAGCTTGTGTTCTTCAATTGGTATCAGAGTGGGTTCCTTCGAAAAATTCTAACAGCTTGAAGGAAGATAGTACAGGAACACAGATGGCATCTCAAAATGGATCTTCATCAAATAAGACACCATTGTTCGATGGGAACAATTATGCTTTATGGAGCATAAGAATGAAGACTTACTTGATGGCACAAGGATATGAGATATGGCAATCCATTGAGGATGGGTTCACACCTACAACTACTCCTCCCACAGATAAATATGGTAAGATGTTACATGTGAATAATGCCAAGGCTATGAATGGAATCTTAAGTGGATTACGTGAAGCAAAATTTATGAAAGTTATGCATTGCAAATCAGCAAAAGAGATATGGAAAAAATTGAAGTAAACATATGAGGGAGATAAAAATGTCAATATGGAAAAACTACAAAACCACAAGAAAAGGTTTGAATATTTGAATATGGAAGATGAGGAAGATATTGCTACATACTTTCTTTGTATGGATGAAGTTGTTAATACCATGCGTGGACTTGGATTCAAAATTGAAGACTCCAGTGTTTCTCAAAAAGTATTAAGGTCACTTCCTATGAGGTATGATGGAAAGGTTTCAGCTATAGAAGAGATGAGAGATATTGAAAATTTGACTATGGATGAGTTACATGGAATTCTCATAGCTTATGAGATGAGAATAGTAAAGGATCCCAACTCCAAGAAAGAGGTAGCTTTCAAAGCATCAAAGAAGACAAAATATAAGAAACCAGAATCAAGTGGTGAGTCAAGTAGTGATGAAGAAGCTAACTATGGTAGAAGAGAGAAGAAGGACTCAAGAAAGCACAAAGGTATGAAAATAGTGAAATATTTTAATTGTGGTAATTTTGGTCACTATGCATCTAATTGTCTAGAAGCTAGAAGCAAAAGTAATGAAGAGAAATATGATCATAAGAAAAAGGAAGGAGGAAAATCTAGGTATGAAAAGAAAAATAGGTATGGTCAAGGCAAGCATGAAAAGAAGTTCTTTCAAAGGCACAAGAAGAGTTTCTATGTTAATAAGGGAAGCAAGGCTTCAAGTGACAATGATGAAAGACTCTCAGATAGTGAAGAAGAAGAGATCATATTTTTGGCAATAGAAGAGGAAGAAAATGCTCCTGTTGAAGATAAGGTTGAAGAGTATGAAGATGCTCTTGGAGACCAAGAAGTAGAGAAAGATTCAAAAAATGAAGAGGAAGGCACAATAGATCTAGAAGAAGAACTTATTGTTGCTCTCAAAGAATTGAAAAGGTAGAAAACTTCAAGATTGAAGGCTCAAGTTCAAGATGATGAGAAAGAAAAGGAAAAGCTTCTACAAGACTCTCACAAACCTCAAAATTAAGGTGTTGAAAAGGCAAGGAAAATTAAAGAGGTCATGAGTGAAAAGTTAGAGGCAAAAGAGTTAGAATGTGAAAGATTAGAACATGAGGTAGTTTCACTAAGGATGGAAGTAAAATATTCTAAGGAAAAGCTACACAGGTTTGGGAAAAGTTCAAAAACCTTGGATAAGATTATCAATGCACAAAGATCTTCATCTATCAAAACAGGACTTGGTTTTGAAGAAGGACAAGAGAAACAAGAAGAAGGGTCAAGCTCAAACTCAAAAGAGGAAGAAATTTTAGAGGAAGAGAGTGAAGAAGAAATTAAGACTTACGCTGATGTGTTGAGAGGTGATAGTATCAAAAAGGAAGAAAACAATGCATAAACAAGAAACAAGGATCATCACAGAGAAGGCAAAGAAAGGACTAAGAGACCAGAGGCCAGAAAATCAAGAGGCAAGACAACAAAGAAAAAAAAAAAAAAAAAAAAAAAAAAAAAAAATATGGACATATCTTTCAAGGGTATTGCTACTCTTGTAATCGCTTTGGTCATAAAGCAATCCACTACAGGGTTCATGATAGAAATGATTATGGCTTCACCAAGAGGAACTTCAAGATATTTGCACCTTCCAAGAACTACAATATTAAGTGTTACAAGTGCAATAATCTTGGGCATAAGGCCAAGTGGTGTAGAACAGAGTTTCCAGAACTTCCAAAGACAAGCAAGAATAGGGACACTCAAAAGAATCAAAAGGGTATGGCTACAAAAATGTTGAAAAAGAAGGTTGACAAAGAAAAAGAGCATTGTATGTTGGGAGTAGAGATACTCCCACCCCAAAATTAATCACCTCAAGGAGAGGAGGTGGGGAGGGGGCTGAGCTAAGAGTCTTATATTTAGCCCCAAAGGAGTCCCTTTGCCATTGATGTCAAAGGGGGAGAGATTTGAGTAAGGGGAGAGCATTCAGTCAGGGGGAGCAATTTCTCAAGGGGAGCAGATTTGGAATCCAGTGGTAGGAAAAGGAATTTTTAGAAAGGGTTGCCATCAATGAAAAAGGGGGAGATTGTTGGAAATTTTGAGTATAGTGTTGTCATTGATGTCAAAGGTTTGATGTCATTGATTGTCATTGATGTCCAAAATGAAAAGGTTGAGTTTTATCTTCAGGTTGAAATAATAAATGCAAAGGAAAGGCATGGGTGTGAAAGCAAGCAAAGAGAATTTTGAAGCAAGGGATTATAATATTTAAATATTATTAAGCGAGTTTGAAGTGGTTAGGCCCAAAGACAAAGCTTTGGAAAAAAGCAAAGGTTATAATATTTATTTTTAAATATTATACAAAGGGACAAAGGCTTGCAAGGGAGAAGCTATGCAAAAGGTTAAAGGCACTAGTCAAAGCAATGACCATGGTTCAAAAAGAGAAGACAACATTATTTCAATATTATTTTTGCAAAGGCCAAAGGTGATTAAATTATATTATAATTTAATATTATAATATAAGGTTGAGGGCATTTAAATAATTTTGAATTTATTCGAAATCATGGAGGCCGACGTCACATGAAAAGGAAATTTTGAATGGCACCGACATTGAATAAGACCAAGGAAAAATGTATTAATACAGTGCCTAAAGTCCTTGCCAAGTTTTGGGAGTTGGAATTATGCTTTCTATTCACTCGAAATTGTGCTCTCGATAGGGAAGAAGAAAGTAGAGGCATCACAGTATTTGAGGTGGGAGAGAAGGAGTTTTTTATCGGTGTGTACGCATCTCTAGACCCATCCAGCTAGCTAGACCAGCTGGTGGCTGAGCCGGCGTGAAGGTGTAGTGTAGAGGAGGTTTTGGGTTTGAAACCCATTGCAATATTTTGCTGGGAATAGTGCATGATGGAAGGCGGCTACGTCACAGTATTTTATTGTTCGAAATAGTGCACGATAGAGGAATAACAGTTGGTTGGCACCATAGAGCTCTCACGAGCTGTGCTAGTGCAGTCGGTCGTGGGCCCTTTGTTGGGCACCTTGCTCTCACGAGGTGAGAGGTTCGAATCGCGTGGAGGGCAGAATAAAGAGGTATTTATTTTTTTTAATGTGCATTTGATTATTGGGAGTTATAAGGTTAATATTTGCATAGGAGAAATAAGTGGTATATAAAGGTCTTTTGTGTTATGATTTAATTCTTTTTGGAAGGAGAAATAAGGCATAAAAGGGTTTTTATATTATAAATTAAAATCTATTTTCAAGGAGAGATAAGGTGTGATAAATTTTGGTTGTTGATTATGTGTGTCTTAAAGTAGGAGTTATAAGGTGTCCTATGGTAAATTATTGTGTGTAATTTTTGCATGATGGAGGAAAATTAAAAGGGTCCTTTTCTTCAATTAAAAGCCTTATTTTGATAAAATAAAAGGAGAGAGGTTATTGTGTTTGATTTGGAAATTGGCTAACCCTAGTAGAGGCACAAGAAGGATTGGTTGATTGTGAAACAAGTTTTAAGGTCATATCTTCATCAAGAACAAATAAGAGGTATGGGCACATCATTCTTTGTTTAAGATGTTTGGTTGAGTAAGTGTTTCTAGAACATAAGGTGGAGATAAAAGGGTTGTTTGATAAGCATTGTTGAAAATATTTGAGTTAGGGTTTGAGACCTACATTGTGCATATTTGTTGAAAGAAATTGGAAACACTTGTGTTAGGGTTTGTGAGCAAATTGTGCTTCATTGTTTGAATGAATGTGTGAAGCTTTTGGGCATTGGTTTTGAGTGATATTGAAAGTGAATGTGCAAGTATTAGAAATAAAATTTGTGAAGCAAGTGTGTGCATCAGGAGGTCAGGTGTCATGTGCTAGACTAGACCTACCTTTAAAAAGTAATAAATGTGAGACATGTGAAAGCGATAGACTTAATGATTGAGTAGAACATATTGAGCTATTGGCAAGTGCATATCATTCTCTATATGTTCTAGAGGTTAAATTAATTCTAAGTAGAATTTATCTGTGTGAAGTGAAAGAGATTTAAGTTGTGTTTTGTATGCAAGATTTGGAGTTATTTGAGTAGGTTTTGTGAGCAACATTGAAGGCATATTTGAGCAAGTCTTTTGAGAAGGCTTGAAGGTATATTTGAGCAAGTCTTTTGAGAAGGCTTGAAGGCAGATTTGAGCAAGTATTTTGAGAAGGCTTGAAGGCATATTTGAGCAAGTCTTGTGAAGACTTGAAATAAAATTGAGAGCAGGTTTGATTGTTGATTTGTTCAAGCTTTGTGTTAAGGCTTGGGGTAGATTTGAGATAGAGTTTGGTGCAGATTTGTGAGCAGAGTTAGAGCAGATTTGTGCTAGACTTGGGACAAAGTTTGGTGTAGATTTGAGATAAAGTTGAGAGTAGGCTTTGGAGGTGATAAAGTAGAGAGGATAGAGGTCTCTAGTGGATAGAGGTCCATCAGCCAGAGCAGTGGGGACAAAGGTCTCCTATGGAGAGAGATCCACAAGCCAGAGCAGTGGGGGTAGAAGTCTTCTAGAAGTTCACCAACCAGAGTAGAGGGGATAGAGTTCTCCTGTGGATAGAGATCCATGAACCAGAGCAAGGGGATAGAGTTCTCCTATGGATAGAGATCCATGAACCAGAGCAAGGGGAAAGAGTTCTCCTATGGAGTAAGATCCATGAACCAGCTGGGGAGATAGAGTTCTTCTGTGGAGAGAGATCCACAAACTAATTGAGGAGATAGAGTTCTCTTGGATCAAGTTCCACGAACCAGAGCAAAGGGGATAGAGTTCTCCTATGGAGAGAGATCCACAAATCAGAGCATAGGGGATTGATGTCTCCTTTGGACAAAGGTCCATAAACATTGTAATAGGGAATTGATTCCCAAGAGATTTTTTGAGAAAATTTAGAAGAAATATTTTCTCCATGGAGTAGCCCACATTGGGTGAACCACGTTAAATTTGTGTCTCTCTTGTGTGTGATGATTTGTGCATTGCTTTGATTATTGCTATTGATATTGCCATTGATAATATTGGATAATATTGTTTGGGAAAGAAAAGTAAAAGTTGATCTTATATTGTTCACCCCCCCTCTCAGTATAAGCATGTGTTATTCAAAGTGAGAAATCATGCATTCTTCCAATATTGGCAAGGGATCCTTTACCTTCCCATATAACCAATCATATAAGAAAGCTTTGAACTTTCTTGTTTATATTTGATCAAATATATATAGAATAATTCTTTGACATGTGGTCAAGGTGTTACACATCCTGAATGGCATCCTATTATAAGCATTAATTTTTTTCTCTATAATGAACATTATCTTTAACTTGTCTTTCTCCACAATTTTGACCTACTTGTAGCTAGAAATCCCATATGAAAATGAGTAAATCTCGTGTCCAACTACCTCCTCCAAAATGGAATTAGTGAAGGGAATTGGGAAGGGGTATTTTATTCTTATTGCATTGAAAATCCTAAAGTCCATGCATTTGTGAATTCTATTAGCTACTTTTTCAAAGTGATCACTATCAGTGACACCCACTTGCTCATCGTTACTTTGAATATTATGTCAACATCCAATATCTTTTAAATCTTTGTATTCACTAGGGATGCATACTTTGGGTTCATTCGATATGGCCTTATCCTTACTAGTAAGGCACCTGGGATCAACTAGATCTGATGAATACAACTTTGGAGTTATTCCTTTCAAATATTTGTACGTCCATGCGAAAACTTCCTTATATTGCAATTTTTTTTAAAGCTTCTACTTTCAACATTGGATCCCAATCATCTCGACAATGAATTATCTTACACTCTTCCTGTTCCCTAGTTTACTTATACCGTATTTTGTCCTTCATACTTTATGTTTTTTGGCTTATCTATTGCTCTTACCACATATTTCAAGTGTGTTGATTTTTCTCTTACCAACTGTGTATTTTATAAAATTCATAAGGAATATCCATTTTATTCATCCTCTTCCTTATGCATAATCTTCTTATTGCTTTCAAATTTCTCATCACTATTTTTCTTTGTCTCCTTTATATTTATATAAAGGCAAGTGGACTAAAATATTTTTTACTCCATTTTCCAATGGATAAGTCCATTATCTGATCGATTCTTATCTTCACTACATTTTTCAAGATTCAACATTCCTTTGTTTGGCTTATACTTCATCTGAAGAACTTCCCAACTCATTAGTTGTTGCCAAATCCTTGTTGATAATTTGATTATTCAAATTAATCATACATCTATGTTGTCCTCTCTTAGATGTTAATTTATCATTTTTTTAGTTGTGATTAACCTTGGCTATCCTCTTCCTAGCAATACATCATATATTGGTTTTTGTATTTTATTCACAACAAAATCCATGATGAATTCCTATTCTACAATTTTTAACTTTTGAGTTGTTAAGACTCCATTTCAATACCATATTGATTTGATCCATACTACTTTAAATTTGGAATTCATAAAAATGGATTCCTAATCTCCTTCCATTTCTTCTTTGGGAGCACATTTACACTTGAACCACCATAAAAATAACTTGTATCCACTTATGGTTTTGTATTTAGATACAAATAAATGCTATTATTTTCACAACAACAATCATCAATATTGTTGAATAAATGAACTAATCCTCTTGACTTTTTTTGGTTGACTTGGAAGTTCTATCACTTTATGTGTTTGTAGTTCATTTCTTATAACTACATGCAATGTCAGTATGGCACTAAGCAAACTTGTCACTTTCACTTCTACTATTGTGTTCAACACATGTGCTACCATTTTTTGAGTCAAAACTTGTCCTTATAAGCTTGATGGATTCTTAAACTTATTTTATTCCACTAGCATTTCCTACATTGTATTTCTACCTCTTCTTGTATTAATTATTGTGCTTCCTACCATATTTCCTTTTCTATGATAAGTTCGAGGTATTGATCCTTTTTCACCCGACCCCTTGTAACAAAAAGCACATAATTATCCATTGGATTCTTTTCCATAGGTGGTTATTCTATGTCAAGGAAATTAACATTTAATGAGTGACTTACATTCATATTCTTTAGATAATTTACCTCCTTATGATTGCCTAGTCCACACCATCAACACATTGTGGAACGTTATTCCTTGTTGCTCTCCTACTTGAGGAGTGGGACAATTCTAATGTGTATAATGTTATTCCATGTTGCTCTCTTGCTTTAGGAGTGGGACAATACTTTGCAAAGAGTTCCCATTCTTATAAATTATGACATTGTATAATTTATCTTTCATTTGAATCATACTACAATTAACTATGACCTCCTTGTGCATTGCATTCTTGGTATTGCTTGCCTCCTCGATGGTTATTCTTATAGCCATCACTAGTTGTGCCTTGTCAATTCCTCTAGGTATTAGTTTTTTCTTCTTCCTCTTGCATCATCATGGTTTTGGTACCTTACTAATTTATATTTAATTGATAATCATTGATCACATGTCATAGTACCTTGCATATATTGCAATATTCATTCTTGAAATAATTCACATTAGTGTGTCCTTAAAACATGCAGTGTGAACACCATATATACTTTCTATGCTTCTTCACTTCACCCTTAAATTATTTTATCATTTTATCAAATTCCTTCCTCATGGATTAGATGGCATTCTACACCTTATCCTCTATCACTAAGTTGTCACTTTAGATATGACCTCCAATTCCAGGCATTGTTTGCTTGGCCTTACTTTCAAAATTTCTATCCATTTCATAGGCTTTTGTATATGTTGAATTTGGTATGATCTTCATCTTCTTTTTATATCAAGGTAACAATACATTGATAAAACATATTTTGGCCATACCATTCACTAGTGAAAATTCCATATTATCTGTGAGTTGCTTTAATATTTTATTATAAGTTTTAATATCCTCATCCTTATTCTGTTTGGTAGAATATATTTTAGTTATTATCTCTATATCTTCCCTTCAAGGTCTAAATTTCGTTTTGAATTCGTCTACCAACGTATTCAAATAGGTAAAGGGTTATGTAATTTCTCTCTTTAAATACCAATCAATCACCATTCCTTGCAATGTAACCGTAAATAATTATAACCACTCTTCCTATTTTCTCACTGCATTTTCTTTCCAAATGGTTGTGCAAGTGGCTATATTCCTTGTAGGATCTTATTTCACTTCTATTAAGGGTGGGTATTTTTTCTTACCCACTCTATTTGCAACATTTTCCATTGGTAAGTATTATCCTCTTCCACTTCCTTATCACTAGATGATGGCTCCAATGTTATTTTTTCTCAATGTATTCCCATCATAGGTGGATCTATTGGTTTTTTTTTTGGTATTTTGATCCTATGCACCTCATCCACTCGTGGTCTCTTTATCCTCCATGTTTACTTTAAATAATATCCTTCCATGGTCTGGTGCACTTCCACTTAACAATATTTTTTGAAAATATATGAATTGTGGTTTCGGTCTACTCACCCAAACACTCATGTGAGGTCGCTTTGGTGCATTAATCCTATCCTCTGCACTCCTCAAAAAAATACTCCCCTCTTGCTTGGGTGTTACCATCTATGATTCATAACTTTGTGTACTTTCCACATTGGTGTCTCCACTTACGTAAATGTTTCATTGAGATATTTTAGGTACTTCATATTTTGTTGTTAATGTCTACCACCTTTAGTTATCCTCCTCTTTAGGAATTCAAACTCATTTGAATATGGTTCCTCCATTTCTTTCAATTGTAGTACCTAATTCATTAAGTTCCTTCTTTGAACAATCCTTGTGCTCCTATTTATGGTACTTGATCATCTCTACGTCCTCACCTTCCAAATCCTCATAAAAAAGTATATGGAAATCACCTTCATCTTCTAACATGTACTAATTATTAGTTTACCTTCACTCCAACAATGACAATGCCACCAAATGTAGCATGGGCTACGGTATTTCTAGTAATGGGATGGCAACAAATTCAAGAACTAAACAATGCTATAGTCATAAAACTAAAAACATTATTGTATTACATAGCTTAAGACTATATATTCTTAGCTATATGATATTGACATTGTATGGTCCAATATATCGTACAACAAAATAGTCATACAATACAACCTATTGTCTGATTAGTCTCTCATATAATATAATCCTTTGTACTACTTGTCTCTTGTATGATATATTACAATTCTTATGGATAAATCCTTAGCACTCTATATGGTAGAAATTGTATAGTAATCACACATACAATACCATAAATAAAAATTAAGTCCTAAGTTGGAAAAGCTCTTGTGTATTTTACTTCTTATAATTCCACTATCATATGACCTATTTATTGAAATCGAAACAGGTGGCATTAAGAAACATAAATAACAAAATTTAACACATCTTTATTAATATTCATGCAACACCATTACAACAACTAACAGAACATAGGAATAGCCACTAATTTATATGAAGAGGGAAGGGAGGAAGTCGGTGGAGAGGAAAAGAAGGGAGGTTGGAGGAATAAGGGGAAAGGATATGGAGTGATAAGGAGGAAGAGGTAATAAAGGAGGGAATGGAGGGATAAGGGGAAGAAGAGATAAATAAGAGATATTCAATTTAAAAAACATGTCGACATTAAAATCATTTGCCGACAACTAAACTAACCTAGCCTAACCACTAAATAATCACTTAATGAATTAAGTGTTTACACTTTCTACATTCTCCCCCTTAAATTTGAGAGGACTGACAAGACAGTCTCTCAGCTTTACAAATTGAGCTTTGGCCAGTGCCTTAGTGAAGATGTCCGCAACATTCTCCAAAGTGTGGCAATAGTGAAGCTCAACAGTTTCAGTTTCCACCATATCTCTAATGAAGTGGTACTTCATATCAAAATGCTTTGATCTACTATGGTGGACAGGATTGTATGCCAACTGAATGGCACTAATGTTGTCACGGAATATCCTTGTTGGACCACTTTGCTGCTCTCCAATTTCTTCTAATACCTTTCATAGCCATAGAGCTTGAGTACTAGCATGAGTGACCGCTATATACTCAGCTTCTGTTGAATATAGTGCTACTACTGTCTGCTTCTTGGAACTCCAAGTTATTAGTCCCGATCCCAGACTAAAATAGTTCCCTAAAGTTGATTTCCTATCATCAATGTTGCTACCCTTATCACTATCACCTTAGCCTACAAGCTTGATAGTGTTACATTTATGGTAATGGATTCGAAAATCCCATGTACCCTTTACATATATGAGAATTATCTTAGCTGCATGCAAATGCAGCTCAGAAGGGTTAGATATAAATCGAGAGACAAGAGAAACAACATACTGAATATCAGGTCTGGTGTTGGTGAGAAACATCAAACTCCCAACCATGCTTTTGAAAGTGGTCACATCAACTTTTGATGCTCCATCATATTTGCTTAATTGGATCTCATGTCCAACTGGAGTTGCAACTGGTTTGCAATTCTCCATAGCAAACTTCTTAAGCATGTCCCGAGCATACTTATGTTGACAGATGAAGATCCCTGTATTTGAATGATGAACCTCCATTCCAAGGAAGTAGTGCATTAAGCCAAGATCCTTCATATCAAACTGCTTCATCATGGAGTTTTTGAACTCCATATTCATTTTTTCATTACTACCCATGAATATGAGATCATCCACATACAAGCAAACTATGAGGATGTCATTTCCTTGCTGTAGGTAGTAAAGGGTGGGTTCATTTCTACTTGGTGAACCCAAATTCTTTGAAGTACCCATCAATGCATGAGTACCAAGCTCGTGGTGCCTGCTTGAGGCCATAAAGTGCCTTCTTTAGTTTGTAAACAAGATGTTCCTTGTTTTTCTCTTCAAATCCTTGTGGTTGCTCAACATACACTTCTTCTATCAAGTAACCATTTAGAAATGCACTTTTCACATCCATGTGTTGGACTTTCCATCCCTTATTTGCAACTAAGGCAAGAACTGTTCTAATAGTCTCCTATCTGGCTATAGGAGCAAAATTCTCTTCATAATCGACTCCATATTTTTGAGTGAATCACTTTGCAACTAGCCTCGCCTTGTGCCTTTCAATGCTACCATTAGCATTAAACTTGGTCTTGTAGACCCACTTACATCCAACACATTTCTTGCCTTTAGGAAGCTTAACCAGTTCCCAAGTGTTGTTGTTTTTATAGAGGTTATCTCCTCTTTCATGGCATCTTGCCAAATTTGCTGAGTACATGCCTTCTCATAACTAGAAGGTTCAAGCTGTGCACAAGTTAACAAAGCATAGTTAACTTGATCTCCTCTAGGTTCCTGCTGGGAGACATCATCACCATACAAGTGCATACTTTCTAATCTATGTAAAATAGAATCCATTTCACTAGCTTGACTCCTAGTGTATCTTCGTAAAAAAAATTTATCCAACATCTGAGATGATGGATGATACTGTAGAGTTCTCTTACCTCTGGATGGAGAATCAATGTCCATTGGTGAGGAACGTACGGATCGCTGTGGAGAAGGACTTGATGAAGAAGAGGAATCAGAAGATGAACCTGGAACGGGAGGAGACTGCTTTCATTTCTATGGTGTCTGTTGTTGCACCTACTAAGAAACTACATCAGTGGATTCAAAATCACTGAATATTTGGGGCTTACCCCATTCTCCCCCTTCATCAAAAATTACATCCCTGGAAATCACAAAATTTCTAGTCTGGGGATTATAGAGTCTGTAAGCTTTTGTATTCTCACAGTATCCTACAAAGATACATGCCTAACTCTTTGGATCGAGATTCTTCCTAAGCTCATTAGGAATGTGTGAATAGGCCAGCGAGACAAACACTCTGAAATGCTTAACATTTGGATTTTTACCATACCATGCTTGGTAAGGTGTCTGTTCTTCCAAAATTGAAGTAGGACTTCGGTTCAAGATATATACGCTGGTCTTGGCTGCATCTGCCCAATATGAGTTAGTCAATTGCTTCGTCTGAAGCATATACCTTGCCATCTCCACAATGGTGTGATTCTTTCTCTCTGTGACACCATTCTACTGTGGAGTATAGGCAGCAGTGAACTGCCTCTTAATACCATGTTGCTTACAGAAATTCACAAACTCATTAGAGGAGTATTCTCCTCCCCTATCTGATCGAAGACATTTTACAAAATATCTACTCACTTTCAACTCTTGTTTTGAAATCAATAAAGCATTCATATGCTTCATCCTTATGTTTCAAAAAATATATCCAGCACATTCTAGTATAATCATCAATAAATAGTAGAAAGTAAGAGTTGTTACCCAGACTACGTATGCGCATCGGACCACAGATGTCGGTATGCACTAGCTAGAGTGGATAGCTGGCCCGTCATGCTTGTCCATGAGGAAAATTTGATCTGGCATGCTTCCCAAGAGCACACCCTTCACAGAATTCTTTACTATCCTGAACTTTAGGAAGTCCAATTACCATGGCTTGGGAAGTTAGCATTTTCAAACTAGCCGAATTTAAGTGGCCATATCTCAAGTGCCATAGAACACTTGGATTGGAAATAGCAACACTTGCTAACTTATCTCCCCCTGGCTGGCCAAACTTTAAAGGAAACAATCTATTATTTGACATTGGCACTTGAGTAATGATTCTATTATTGTTATTTTTATCAAAAATAGTGCATTTACCCTCATCAAAAAGCAACTTGTAGTTCTTTTCTAACATTTGAACAACACAAATATTATGTTGGAGATGGGGTGTATAATAGATATCACTTACTTGTTTGACTCCTTCTTTAGTTGGAACTGCCATAGCTCCAATGCATTCTACTGCCAATGATTTATCATCTCCCAATTTGATGCTGGATTTGTAGGAGGAATTTAGAGTAGCAAAGAGCTCTTCTTTTCCACTCATATGGTTTGAACACCCAGTGTCCAAGATCCATGTATCATTCATGTTCTGATCTGCCTGACCATATGATAGAAAGATATTTGTGGCCTCTTCCTCTTTTCCAAAGTTTCCAAACTGACTTCTCTGGCTGCTACTAGCTCCTTGTGAAGTCTTAGTCCAATAGTCATGAGCATAATGGCCAAGTTTGCCACAATTGTAGCAAGATTGTTTTGACTTATCTCCTCCTTTACCTCTGCCTGATTGTTTCCCTCTATTTTTTTGTCCTCCTCTATTTTGCTACTATTCACTATTGTTTGAGAATCCTCCTCTGTTTTGATTTCCTCCTCTGTTAGGAGTTCCACCTCTCTGATTATTTTTGCCTCTTCCTCTAGAATTTCCTCTGCCATGACCTCTACCTCTACCTTCTTGAGAAGCAAAGGCTTTATCATCTCCTCCATGACTTGTGGAAGGAGTTGGCTATAATCTCTCCTCATGTGAGAGAAGTGAGCCAATGAGGGTTTCAAAAGACAAAGAAGTTAGGTCTTTAGATTCTTCTATAATGATGGCTCCTGAATTCCATTTAGGAAGAAGTGTCCTTAACACTTTCTTCACTATAACTTCAAGCTTTCCATCTTCTCCTAAAGTGACCATCTTATCTACTACAAATTTCACACGCACGCAGTAATCACCAACCTTTTCATTTTCTTGCATTTTAAGAGTTTCAAACTCTCTTTTCAAGGTTTGGAGGTTAACTTGTTTGACTTGGTCACTACCCCTATAACTTTCTTTTAAAACATTCCAAGCAAATTCAACATTTATAAAAGAAGCTATTCTAGGGAAAATACTTTTATCAAGGGCGGCGTGAATGTGATAAAGGGCAAAAGAATTATTCTTCTGAGCTTCCTTTTTAGCCCTTTTATCAGCACCACTCAAAACTGCCCACTCAATAGCTGAAGGTTCAGTATATCCCTCTTCAATCACATCCCAAAGACCTTTGCCAATCAACAAAGTTTTCATTTTAATAAACTAATACTCTTAATCACCACCATTGAACTCAGGAATTGGTAAACTAGTATTGGAAGCCATTTTAGAAAGCAAATTTTATTTCAAATTCAAACAAGTTGTACAAAGAAGTACAAAATAGATCACTGATTTAATTCAAATCTAGCTTTCTTAAAATGCTCACTGATTTGGCGTTCTTCTTCTTGAGGATTTCCCAAGACTGGAAAGGTGAAGTTGTCTGCTTCGTCGTCACTGATTATAATGACATATTTTGTTGTTGCTGCTGGCTCAAGACGCCTTTTGAGAACAACTCGTTCTTCAATTGCAAGTTTCACCTCCACTGGTTCTGCTTCTTCTATTTCCTCTGCTTCTTCTGCTTCTACTGGTTCTGAATTAGGAGAGTGAGGTGTATAGCTCTCACTCATTTCAACTTCAGGCATTGCAAGAGTATAACTATCACTTTATTGTCCTTCAGGTACTATTTCAACTGTCTCGGATTCAACTACTCTTTTCCCAAAGATATTATCTTCAAAATTCGCCTCGTATCCAGAATCTGGTTTTCTCTGATGTGCAATCACTTGGTTTTCCAACTGACAAAACACTGTATGAAGTCCACTCTATTGGACTTTCTGTCAAAGGAATCGAGAAGTCTCTCTTCTCAACAGAGAGAGCAATGCATAATAGCATCCAGATGACCGAATCATCTACCCAAAATTACACTGCATGCACTGGGTTACAATAATGATGCCAAAAAAAAACTTTTCACCCTTTTAATTTTTAAACAATTTTCCAAAAAAAATTTTAATAAAGCCCTTAAAATTTTTAACAATTTTCTATATATATTTTAAATTATTTTTTTAAATAAAAGTTTATTTAAAAAAACATAATAAAAAATATAAATAAAAATTATTAAATATTTTTAAAAACTTTAATTAAAAAAACAAAATAATGAAAAATTAAATTAAAAAAACCTTATTTTTTTTCTCGTGAAATCCCCGACGGGATTCGATCTAAGGACCTCTGATTCCTACCTGCAAGTTCTAACCACTGCACCACGCAACTTTGGTGGTAAGAAGGCTGACCTCCGCCTTCTTAAACCTTGCTTCTGATGATTACAAACAAAAAATAAAAAACTTGTTTTGTTTTCACCCCGGTAGGATTCGACCCCGAGACCTCGCTTCCACCAGTAATAGACTCAACCAACTACGCTACACGCTTCGGTGGATAGAGGAAGGAACCACCTGTTCCTTATACCCTCTACCGCGGCTATTTAAAAAAAATATATATTGTGGATTTATCCCACATTCAGTGGGAGGAAGACTGTGAAGTCTTCTTATATGCGCGCGATCGCATATAACATCGATTGCCTTCGGGAAATCACTCCCCAACTCTATGCTTTCTTGTCCAATCTGTTTCTGCCACGTAAACTGCTTCAGGAAAATCCACTTCTGCCATGTTTTCCAACCAGTTTTTGCCAAACTGAAACCAATGAAATGCTGCCACATCACCACACTTAGCGCCACATCAGCTCGCCACCTTTGCTCGCCACATTAGCTCCTGCACTTAGCACCACATTAGCTCCCACACTTAGCACCACGTCAGCTCTCTACCAGTGCCTGCCACATGTCAACTGTCGCCATGTCAGCGTCCACGTCAGCTCCTCGAGCTGCGTGTCCATGTCAGCTATCCGCTCTGCCTACCATGTGTCACCTTGGAATTCGTGCCCAACTCTGTGCTCTGCCACCTCCTTGATCCGATCGCCCAACTCCTCGATCATGGTGCACCCTCGAGATACGTGCCCAACACGCTCGCTAGCTAGTCACCGTGAGACCTCAATATTTGTGCCCAACACGCTCGCCCAGTTGGCTCTGATACCAAATATTGAAATCGAACCAGGTGGCATTAAGAAACATTAATAACAAAATTAACACATCTTTATTAAACTTCACGCAACACCATTACAACAACTAACTTAGAACATAGGATACTAATTTATATGAAGAGGGAAGGGAGGAAGTCGGTGGAGAGGAAAAGAAGGGAGGTTGGAGGAATAAGGGGAAAGGAGGTGGAGTGATAAGGAGGAAGAGGGAATAAAGGAGGGAATGGAGGGATAAGGAGAAGAAGAGATAAAGAAGAGATATTCAATTTAAAAAATATGCCGACATTAAAAAATATGCCTAACCACTAAATAATCACTTAAAGAATTAAGTGTTTACACTTTCTACACTTTTGGTCGTACAACCTATGATTGTTGTAACTGCCAAATCCTTAAAAATTGCACCCATGTACAATTTACCTATGTACAACAATCTTGCAATTCTATCTACAACCTACAAATGCTACAATCATATGGCAAGGCAAAGTGCTATCAATCCTATCACCAAAGAAATACAACACGCTAGCAATCATATCTACAAGCATTAACAAGGACTAAAAATAATAGCAATACAAAATTTATATTATTGGCCATTGACTATTGCAACTAACAATATGCTCATGCAATTTTTTGTTAGGTGGTAGAAATTATATTATATGGGTTTTAACTGGTACCCAAAACTAGAAACATAAGCATATGATGAAAAGTATATAGAGTATCACAAAACAAGGTGTCTACACCCTAGCCGCTCCATGAAATAGACCAAAGAAAAAATAGACCCACACATAGGTTGTTTAACATAAAAACAAAGATCAAAATAGAGAGCCCACACAGGGGCCAAGGAGAACATAAAGTAAAATCAAACCAGTGCCCATGAAGGGGTCAAAATATTAGTACCAAAAGAGGATGCAAGGGTCAAAATATTAGGTAAAGGAGGAAGAGGACCATGATAGACATAGAAATAGTGCATATAAAGTTGGCAAAAGTAACAAGGAGGATAATTATGCATAAAAAGAGGAAAAAAAGAAGTGGATATTCCCACTTATTTTATAGAATATACTATTGGTGATGTGTTGTAATTGATGAGATGCCAACACACCACTTGACATGGAAAAAGCAACAAGCGAGCCTGATACCATAAAGTATAAAGGACCAAGGATGGTTTAGGTGAATCTTAGCAAAGGATATGAAGAGAAGATAATCTATTGCAGGGATTGTTAGAGTAGGCATTTAGACTCTAGCTCATGCTCACCGATATACTTTATTTTTATATTAGTTTAGTATAATTTTTCCCACCCACTTTATGTGTGGATATATATATTTTATTTAGATATTATGGGGATATTTGGCATTCCTAAGGAGTTACACTCATTTATTATATTTGGAGGATTGAAATATTTTCTCCATAGATCATATCACACCTCTCTGTTTGTATGGTGAATATTGATCCTTATCTCTTTGTTGATCCTATGACTATGGTGGATATTCCTTGCCTATTTAAGCAAGGCTTCTCCATTGTATTCACAATCAATTCTGAAATATGATATGATATTACATTTTTTGTGTTAACTTCCATTATCTTGTTTCTATTTTTCAATCTCTCTATTTTGGTTAATGTGGTGTTGCTTCAACCTCTTGATCCTTGTTTTGAATTTTTCATCATTCCTTTTAGGGACAAGTGGTACCCAGTTCTAAAAGCAGTAGCCATTAAGATTTCCATGTAATACAAAGATGTCTTCTCATGGACATATAAGGATCTGAAAGGATTTTCATTTGAGTTATGTTTGCATCGGATTCAATTGATTTCATAACATATTGTAGAGGATGAATTCAGATTATGTGGCCCTAATGAGTGCAAAAATATAGAAAATGCTAGATGTGGGAATAATATTCAAGGTTACGATGAGTGATTGGGTCTCATCAATTGTTATTCCCTTGAAGGAAGTAAATAAAATCTACATTTACATAGAATTTATAAGTCTAAGTGTTGTGATGATAAAGGCTTCCTTTCCTATCTCATTCACAAAATTTAATTTTGGAAGAAGTTGTCAAAGATTAAATATATTCATTTTGGATGGATTTTTTAGCTACAACTAAATAAACATAGCCCAGGAAGACAAGTTAACGATAAATTTTATGGTAGAGAATGAATTTTAAGCATATAATCAAAGGATATTCAGTTTATGCAATGCCCCAACCATGTTTCAAAGAATAATTTTGTATATTTTAACACTTATCCATCAAGAATTTTGAAGTCTTCTAGGATGATTGGTTATTGTATGGAAGGACAAGCATTTTAAGGCTCTTTAAGAATTCATGAATTTGTGCATGAATGCTTGACTATCATTAAATCGTAATAAGTGTAAGCTACAATACCCATACAAGAAGTTATTGGGGCATGTGGTGTGTATGAAAGGTTTGAATATTGATCTTAACAATATTCACACTATGATGAGTATGGAGGAGCCATATGAGGAGAGTTCGTTGAAGTCCTTTTTAGAATATATTGAGTACTATAGGAGGTTCATCAAAAATTTGTCCAAGATTCCCATTTGTTTGATGTGTTAACATGCAATAATATTCCTTTTAGATGGATAGAGGAGCATTAAAATGCCTTCAAGGAGTTGAAGGTGAAACTGGTTCGTATGCCCATTTTTGTGTTTGTATATTGGTATAAGGAGCTTCAGGTCTATGTCGACACACCAAATTTTGAAATTGAATGTGGTTTTTTCTAGTATGGGTATTTTGGGCTAGATTAACCCATTTATTTTTCCAATCAGTTGTTATCTAGAGTAGAGAAAAATTACAACACTATGGATAAGGAAGCTTTGGGAATGGTATATGTGATATAGAATTTTAGACACTATCTATTCACCAATGTTTTTTCTTTCTATGTGGATCATCAAGTGTTGTTGTATTTGATGAATAGACCAACTATTAAAAATATCTCAAAAGGTTCCTACCACTGACATTTAACACATTTTAAAAAACATCATACTCCATTTTTAGGTCCTTTTCCGTTGTTTGTATAGGAGGAAGTCCTACAGCTATCCTCACAAGGACTTTAATTTTTTATTTTACTTTAAGAATTCTCATTTCGAAAGAAGTCAAAGTACCAGTTTAGAGTGGGGTCAAACATGAGCTTCCCAAATCATACCTTGAAGCATCCTTCTTCCTTCTTTCAATAACCTTTATCCAAGAATCTTCATCCCTAGAAAGGCCTACTTCTAACTCCCCTTGTGTACATTCAAAAGACCAGGTCTTTTGGATAGACCTTAAATTTTAATTTTAATTTCCATCATGATCATAAAATTTGATATATATATTAACTAAACCTTATCAAATAATGAGACCAACTATGTACAATACCTCGAATTCCTTTTGGTAAAATCTCCAATGAAAAATAAATTCTTGGAGGGCACCTCCTCAATTTCTTAGGATTTGCAATACAACTATCAACACAATTCTTGGAGGACACCTCCTCAATTCCTTAGCCTTTGCAATACTTGGTCTATGCTACATTTGCACCGTACTTTGCTCTTTAGGCTTTGGTTTTTGAAATCCAATAACAGTTACTCCCAAGTTCCAACTACCCTAACTATTATCTAACTAATTTGGCCTTCTCTCATAGCTCCAAGTGGAACATATATTATCCTTCATGTTGCTTGATTTCTCAAATCACGTGCCTCTCTACTTGTCATCACTCATCCAAATGACTTTCCCCTTGTTTCAGATGGTCTATCTCTAGGTCCATACATCCCAATTTTGGATGACACAACCCTAGATAGACCTAGCTTAGACAACCCAACATTAGATGGCCTAGCTTTAGACTAACCATGCTTCCTTGGACAATCAACTTCCATATGGTTTACCTCTAGAAAATCTATTTCCCAACTTGCTTCCATGTGGCCTCTAGATGACTAGTATGATCGTCTATACAACCTTCTCTTTTTTCTAGGTAAACCATTTGAAGGCTCGTATAGTTTTTTCTTTTGCTCATATGGCCTCCTTCTTACCTTGAACCATGGACTTCTTTTTTTTTTGCTTCTTCTAGATGGCATTTTGTATGGTTTGTATGGGCTATACAACATTTTTTAATACTTGGATAATGCTACATAAGATTTGGAAACCCCTCTTGTTAGATTTTCTTCTTCTTCATTTGATCACACACACACTTCCTTTGTTGAAACTCCTCCTCCTTTGTCCCTCTCTTCTAGCCACATTTTTAGTTTGCTACACATTTCTCACTTGCATAAGAAAAATGAAATTTATAACTATTGGACAAGGGTTCTTAACATAACCCTTACTTTTTTTGCTTGTTTGGTGTGCCTTAGCTTGACTTTATAGGTGTAACTTCCTCCTAAGTTATAGATTTTTTTCTCATTGTTCTAAAAATTCCATGTGGTGGGATGGGTTTAGTTTCACTCCTAGGTACTCTAGTCATGCCCAAGGTCATGCTCAAGATGCTACAAGAATATCTACCATATGCACTCTCCTTGTCCTTCTTGTTGCTCCTCCTTGGCTATGTGTGTGCAAGTGACCGTAGTATATTTTTATAAATTGAGGGAGACAAAGGGACACTTGTCCTACATGCAATAATTTTCCCTTCACTCCCTTATCTACCACTTAAACTATCATAATTGAATTGCATGCAATTGCTCATTTAGCATACCAATTTTGCTTTTTCTTGGTTGTTATAATCCTTACTTCTTGCACATGGTAGATCCACTAGAAGGCATGCATGCCCTTCATTATATTGTATTTCTATTTTACCCCAAGTGATCAAACTACTTAGTTGAGCATCTAAATGACCTTTCTCTTTGCTAGCCTTGATGACCTTGGAGGTCAAATAGTCTACCTAGCTACCCAAACCTTCTATTTTGTTGTCCTATATGACCCAAGATAATTAGGCCTACCTAGTGGTCCAAATGACCTATTTTGTACTTAGTCAAGGCCCAAATGCTAAGTGGAACCAAACAACTTGCCTGGCTATCATGATGGCCCTTTCTAGCTTTTCTCCTACTTATATTCCCCCTACTTATTTACTTTTTGATCTTCATCAATACCTCATATGAATGTATTGCAACCAATTGTTTCTAAATTTTAAACCACCCTCTTCATCTTGTTAGCATGGTTGGTTCATATAACAACCCAAGGATTATTTTAGAGTTAGATAGCCTCCATGAACAACCTAGGAAGATTCCAAATGATCCTCCCCTTATACTTGATGATCCAAGGGTAGTATGGGAATCTATTATCCCCATTAGATTGCCATAATTTAGACTTTTCTAGGATGCACTACTAGTTGCTTATTTTTTTGTGGTGCCATAATTCACTCTTATATTTGACAATGTTCATTATAGTGCATTCGTGTTGTAAATAAGCTCATGCAATACTTCATGCATGTCTCTCTATTCGATCTCTACTACTCTCCTTCCTAAGAGGATTTCATTTTCTAAACTGGTGCCCTCAATAGGTCTCTTTCAAAAGTTCAATTTTTGCTACATCATTCTCAATATTTCCCAACACTTATTCGTAATTCTTATCAATATGTTTTTGAACTTATCCCTTATTTTGAAAAAATCCTACTAGTTACTTGTACATCTTGTTGTAGCTGGATCAACCCTTGCGCATGCAGTCTCTACAATTTAGCCATTAAAATATTTAGTTGTTTGCTTCTCTCATGAAATTACTATGTTTCAGCACACATTATTTGTTATGCATGTTTGACGATTGTAAATAGACTCATACCTTTAAATTTATTTCCCTCACTTCAAGACTCTTGTTTTGGTAGTTCTTTTCATCGAACATGCATTGTTGCCATTTTCTACATGTCCTCATCATAAAGTATCCTCTGAATTTTGAGTAAAATTTGCTCTTCTTTGATGTTAGAAATTTTGGCATGTATGCACAACATCCTACATCCATTTGTTTCAAGAATTAAATCTTCCTACTCCACTATCATCTTTATACCATCTTCTTAGCTATTTGTAGCTTCCTTCTCGTATGACCATGCCAATTGCCCTGCAAGTTTACTCTCTTTAAAATCACTCATGTCTTCTCTGCCATCTTCTCTCATATATGTTCTCTAACTTCATGTATTGATATTTATTTAAAATATCCTAAAGACCGACTTCATGCAACAATTAATTTGCTCGTACTTGACTCTTCATCAATTGGTTCAAGGTTGATAAGGTTCACCTACACCTCGACCTTGTATAGTTTCAACTTTAAACTATTGACTTTCTTAGGAAATTGCATCTTGTCTAGTCTCTTCAATCTCATTGAACCATTATCAAGCATATCATCCACTTGGAAGGGTCCAAGCCATAATGTCTTCAAATTTTATGGCTTGATTTTACGTTTGTTATTGTACTTCAATACTAGATCACCCACTTTAAAGTTTAACTTCTGCAAGTGCTTTTCATACCAAATCTTATGCCAACACTGGGTAACTTCCATGTACCACTATACCATCACCTTCTTCTCATCTAGATTTATAAGTACAATAATCCTCTCCTCCATGATTTAATGGTTGCCAAGATGGTTCTGCATTGCCACTCTCAAACTTATCATCATAAACTTGATTGGCACAACTTCCTATTGACCATCCATCAACTAGAATGATACATAATTTGTTGTTTACTTATATGTTATCCTATATACCCATAGGATCATTGATATTTTCTCCTTCCAATCAACATTCCCAATTCCACATGTCTTATATATTATGGAAATTAAAATGTTATTTGTTGCCTCTGCCTACCCATTCACCTTGGTATAATATAGATTTAACAAGTACAATATTTTGAAATTTGTTATAAGATTTTTAGTAATAACATTGACTAAGTGTCCTTCATGATCACTAATTAATATAAGAGGTAATTCAAGCCTTGTAATAATTTTCTTATAAAAAAATTGTGTAGTGATCTTTATGAAGTTATTTGGCAACACCCTTTTATACAATGACTTTGTTAGATATTTAGTTGCCATCACAATTTAGCTATATATTCTTTGATTGGTCTTCAGTAGTCAAACAAAATAAAGAACCCATATTTTGAACTCTTGTAGATAAGATGGATGCAATGGCATGAAGTCCCTTCACAGCATTTTTTTGGCTCATTGACATTAATGACATGTATCATACATGGTCACAAACTCCTTCATGTCACGATTGAGGGTGGACCACCATAGCCCTACCAAAATCACCTTCTCGTGGTCATATTTGGTACCATGTGCCCTCATGTCAATCCCTCATGAACCTTTATCAATGCTCTATTCACGTCTTCATCTATCACACACCTTTGTGGAATCCCATCTAGTCTAATTTTATACAACAATCCAACAATCAATTGGAATGATTTTGACTTAATGTTTATCTTGTTCTTTTTTCTGCCCTCAACACCTTCGACAAATCTCCTATCGACAAGTATTATCCCATGTACTTGTACCATGATGGTAGTGTAGTGATTGAAAATAAATGAGAATCCAAAAATTCATCCGATGCTCCTCCCTACGCAAGTTCTCTTCAGCAAATCCTTAATAGTTGATTTGCAATCAAGTATTTCTTCCTTGTTATGACTACCACTGAAAACAAGAACTCTTGTTGGCATAATGAGATACTTGTTAACTCGTCTATGAATATTTGGCTTGTTGATTATGTACAATAATGCCTAAAGATCAACATAGAAAGTAAAAGGGTTTGTGAGAAAATAATGGTTGAACTTCTACACCACATATACTATCCCTAGTGCTTTTAACTCCATCATACTCTAAATTTTCTCTACTCTAGACAACAAATAACTTGAAAAGTATATAGGTTGATTGAGTCCATAGTGTCCTTGCGCAAGTTTACATCCAATTGCAAAATTGGATGCATCCACATGGACATGAAATTTCTTCTCCCAGTCTTGAAACACTAGAATGGGTATACAAAGAAAATTTACCTTTAACTCCTCAAAGGTCTTCTAGTGTGCACCTTCAAATTTTATGGCAATGTGCACCATTATTTATATGATGACTGTTGTACACACTTCCATCTGTACGGTGATGTGTCATACACACCACCACCTTGTACAACGTTTCCTACAAGTGATTTTTATTGCAACCTCCCATATGCTCCTTCCTCTTGCATACTTGTTGTACGTGTCCTATTGTACGACCATTTGTCAACATCAAAAAACAAGTCTGCGATTCATTTACATGGTAATCTACTTTAGCCGACTCAATCTACGAATAGAACAACCTATCCTTTTCTAGATTGCTAACACCTTCACATGTAATTTGATCATCACAACTCCATGTCACCAAGATTGACCCATTTTCATAGAGGCAATAATGCTAGAATGTAGAATAAAATTTTCAATTTCATACAAGCAATGATGCCAGAATGTAGAAATAAAATTTTCAATTTCATAAAGGCAACGATGCCAAAATGTAGAAACCAAATTTAACATACTTAAACACAATTTCATTTCCACTTAATAAACCTATAGATCTACCTTCTACAACAATTAGCAATGACAATACATATAGGAAACATACAATAACAATAGCAAATGATAAATGAATATGAGCAAATCTTGTATTAACAATAGCTTGTATGATAAAATATGTACGACATTCACTTTACATACATAGTACCCAATGTACCCTATTAGTCTCTCCTTCCATGCCAACCACAACCACACCAGACACTGACCAGCCACACACTTTGGCTCTTATTTATATGAAGGAATGAGGAAGGGTCTTATTTATACAACTAAAAACTAGTTGCAACCTCCAACTACCGGACACGTCATCATTTTCCTAAATTACATTTGACTTACATTTACATTTCATTTCATGAGTTGCTTTATGACTTGTTCATACGTAAATTAACATTACACATTATTATATGAAATATTACATTATGATTTTATAACATTATTAATTATTTTATGCACATTTCGTCAAACACTTTGCGTACGAACTACAAAATAACACAAATTGATAAAACTTATTTGCTAATTATGCAGACTTATCCATTTTTCTACCTACACATGGAAGATGATGCACATTCAGATAGTGGACTTCTCCATTGGAAAATGGAAGACTATGAATTTTTTCTACCAAATTGCCTATGCATTCAGGCAAAGGAGGAAGAGGACCATGATGGACATAGAAATAGTGCATATGAAGTTGGCAAAAGTAACAAGGAGGACAATTCTGCATAAAAATAGGAAAATGAGAAGTGGACATTCCCACTTATTTTGTAGAATATACTATTGGTGATGTTGTAATTGATGAGAAGCCAACACACCCACTTGACATGGCAAAAGCAACAAGCGAGCCTAATACCATAAAGTATGAAGGACCAAGGATGGTTTAGGTGAACCTTAGCAAAGGAGATGAAGAGAAGATAATCCATTGTAGGGACTGTTAGAGTAGGTGTTTAGACTCTAGCTCATGCTCACCTAGGTACTTTATTTTTATATTAGTTTAGTTTATTTTTTCCCACCCACTTTATGTGTGGATATTTTTTTTTATTTTATTTAGATATTATGGGGATATTTGGCATTCCTAAGGAGTTACACTCATTGATTACATTTGGAGGGTTGAGATCTTTTCTCCATGGATCATATCACACCTCCCTATTTGTATGGTGGATATTGATCCTTATCTCTTTGTTGATCCTACGACTATGGTGGATCTTCCTTGCCTATTTAAGTAAGGCTTCTCCATTGTATTCACAATCAATTTTGACATATGATATAAAATTACCTTTTTTGTGTTAGCTTCCATTATCTTGTTTTTATTTTTCAATCTCTCTATTTTGGTTAATGTGGTGTTGCTTCAACCCCTTGATCCTTGTGGCTTGGTTCGATGTTTTGCATTTTTCCATCATTCCTTTTAGGGACAAGTGGTACCCAGTGCTGAAAGCAGCAACCCTTAAGATTTCCATGCAATACAAATATGTCTTCTCATGGACATATAAGGATATGAAAGGGTTTTCATTGGAGTTATGTGTGCATCAAATTCAATTGATTTCATAGAAGGTTGTATAGGATGAATCCAGAGTATGTGGACCTAGTGAGTGCAAAAATATAGAAGATGTTAGATGTGGAAATAATCTTCAAGGTTATAGTGAGTGAGTGGGTCTCACCAATTGTTATTACCTTGAAGGAAGTAAATCAAATCTGCATTTGCATAGACTTTACAAGTCTAAGTGTTGTGACGATAAAGGCTCCCTTTCCTATCTCATTCACAAATTCAATTTTGGAGGAAGTTGTCGGACATTAAATCTATTCATTTTGGATGGATTTTTTAGCTACAACTAAATCAACATAGCCGAGGAAGACAAATTAAAGATAAATTTTATGGTAGAGAATGACATTTAAGCATATAATAAAATGATATTTGGTTTATGCAATGCCCCAACCATGTTTCAAAGAATAATTTTATATATTTGAACAAATATCCATCAAGAATTTTGAAGTCTTCTAGGATGATTGGTCATTGTATGGAAGGAAGGACAAGCATTTGAAGGCTCTTGAAGAATACATGAAGTTGTGCATGAAAGGTCAACTATAATTATGTCCTAATAAGTGTAAGCTACAGGTGCCATACAATAATTTATTGGGGCATGTGATGTGTATGAAAGGTTTGAATATCGATCTCGACAAGATTCACATTGTGATGAGTATGGAGGAGCCATACGAGGAGAGTTCGTTGAAGTCCTTTTTAGAACATGTCGAGTACTATAGGAGGTTCATCAAAAACTTTGTCCAAGAGTCCCATCCATTTGATGTGTTAACATGCAAGAATATTCCTTTTAGATGGACAAAGGAGCATTAAAAGGCCTTCGAGGAGTTGAAGGTGAAACTGGTTTGTATGCCCATTTTGATGTTTCTAGATTGGGATAAGGAGCTTCATGTCTATGTTGACACAAATTTTTTTGCAATTGAATGTGGTATGGTCTAGGATAGGCAATTTGGGCTAGATTAACCCATTTATTTTTCCAATCAATTGTTGTCTAGAGTAGAGAAAAACTACAACAATATGGAGAAGAAATATTTGGGAATGGCATATGTGATATAGAATTTTAGACACTATCTATTCACCAATGCTTTTTATTTCTATGTGGATCATCAAATTTTGTTGTATTTTATGAATAGACAAACTATTCAAAATATCTCATAAGGTTCCTACTACTGACATTTAACATGTTTTAAAAAACATCATACTCCATTTTTAGGTCCTTTTCCCTTGTTTGTACAGGAGGAAGTACTACAACTATCCTCACAAGGACTTCAATTTTTTATTTTACTTTAATAATTCTCATTTTGAAAGAAGTCAAAGTACCAGTTTGGAGTGGGGCCTAATCTGAGCTTCCCAAGTCATGCCTCGAAGCATCCTTCTTCCTTCTTTCAATCACCTTTGCCCAAGAATCTTTGTCCCTAGAAAGGCCTACTTCGAACTCCCCTTGTGTACATTCAAAAGACCAGATATTTTGGATAGACCTTAAATTCTACTTTAAATTTCCCTCATGATCATAAAATCTGATATATATATTAACTAAACCTTATCAAATCCTAAGGCCAACTATGTACAATGCCTCAAATTCCTTTTGGTAAAATCTCCAATGGAAAAAAGAATGGATGAAAAGCACAAGGATGGGCCAGTGAATTTCTTTAATGTAGCCATTGAGGTTGCCCATCATATGATAAGCTACCTCTTTGAGTAGCAATTTATTTGGTACACACTTGGGTAACAAATGGGGCTTCTCTTTGAAGCCTAAGAGTCTAATGTATTTATGATGGGCTTGAATAAATAAGCCAACATATGGCTATAAAGTCTTCTTGGCTTCCTTAGTGTAGTAGGGGTAAGAAGAATTGTTTAATAAAGAATAAATACAGGGAAAAACAACAAAGTGAATATAATAGAAAATTTTCTCCTTCATGTTTTCCTTCCAAATATTTCTAAAAATATATGTACAGGTGGCATCTGTAGAAAGTTAAGAAAGGAAAATTTCTAATCTTGAGTGGTGAGACTACACACAAGATATCTATAAAAAAAAGACATATGGAACCTAGGCCTCTCTAGGGATCTAGTATTATTGAATATTTTAATCTTCCTAAATAAATTATCTAAAAGAAAAGAAGCTCAATCAAATTTAACTCCTTTAGGGATAGTAAAATTATTGTTGGCACATAATGGACAAAAAAATGGGATGTGTTTGGCTTACCCATAAGCCTACAGAGTTGGGCCATAACATATCTTACTTCAAGCTTAAAATTCTAAATGATGTACCTTTCATTGTTTAGATGGGGGGATTTGTTCTCATTCACTCTCCTGCCCTTTAGAATTTCACCAATGCTCTTATATTTCTTAGCAAAGGACTAGTATTGGTTTTCATAGATGACATAGTTCTCAGGAGGGTCTATAAATGGCATGTAATGATTCACTATCAAAACATGCAACCAACTTGTTATTCAAATCCCTTATTTCTCTTTAAGTCCACTCTATGGAATATCCACTACACCACATGTGCACATTTTTCTAGTAAGTACCCATCTTCGAAAGTCTTGACTCTATGATATTCTCCATAGCTTTTAGGTACTCTGAGTCATCCCTATAATTGTTCCTGCTTTAGATGACATTCTTGCATTTTTGGTAGATATCTGAGAAGTCCTTTATATCATCATCCGTCTGTCATTACTATCATTGATAATTGGCATGTTGATGGCAGTCTTGCTCCTTCCCATTCTAGAGAATGTGAATGTAGCAAATAAAAGTATTCAAAGCACAAGATATTAGATGAGAACTTGAACACTCAGTGAATTCAAAAAAAGACATCAAGCAAACATATAAATCCTTTAGGGTATGCTAATTAAATGCATGGTCATGTCAACTTGAAAATGCATAGTTCGAAATAACTTTAATTAATTAAAAAGTGAGTTAATCGGGTTAAGAAATCATGCATAATCTTCGCACAAAATCTTATGATGTGGCCATTAAATGTAAAGCGGAGCAGTTATTAAGAGCAATTATGGTGGATAAATGACACATCATTACAGTGTCTTAATGGATAGTTTAAATTTATCACAACTTCCTATGCATTTATGAGGCAATGGGGATTAAATAAGTGTCTAGTCACTTGGAAGTTTTAATTCATTTTGTCTCCACATGAGAGGAAGATGAAGAAATTAAGATAAACTTTTTGGGACCCGTAAGAGTATAAGATAGATGACTCAAGGCTTAAGATAGGCATGCGAGGTAATTCTTAACTTTTTTAACATCCATGCATACAAACCTAGTCCTTTGTAAAATTCCAAAATGACTTCGGGTTTTATTGAAACATAAACAAAAATCATGAAATAGTGTATAATAAAAAATAAACGATAAGGTGGAGCCCATTATAAAAATATTTCATAATGGGTTTAGTATAGCAATAAAGTGCTAATCAATTGCCACATTGTGGACTATTGTTGGGAATAGTTGCAACAGTGCATTCTCATCAATTATTTCATTCACCATACATATCATTTCACACATACCAATATGGCATTTGGGATCCTTCCTCCTATCTCTTGCAAACTTTGGGTACTTCTACTTGCAACAATTATTGTTGCCATGTTTACCTTTGGTGTTGGTTGTTTGTTAGTTTCTTCTTTGCTCAACAAACCCTCTATTGATGACTGGTCTTTCTCAAACTATTGTTAATGTGCTTATGCTCCATGATCTCCTTCACAAAGATATGAGTGTTGACTTTGGTATTTCAAGCATACTCTCCCATGGTTGCATTTGTAATTGATTGTCATATTCTACACCTCTAGGAACTCTATCCCACCCTTGTGTTGGAATTACCAATTTCTCTGCCTCATACTACACATGCTCCATGTTATTACTTATTTTCAGATTTTTTTCAATGTTCTTGTTGACCCAATCCTTGTTTGCACATTGCGCCTCCACTTGTGCATTGTTCTCCATCATTACAAATAATGTTCACCACCTTTCCACTTGTTCTTCATTTAAACTACCCTCCTCTTGAGGGTTCCACACACATTCCACTTATGGTGCACATATCTCCTCACCAACAAGTTCCATTAGCACTCTAGTAGTTTGTGCATTACCAACTTTACCTTCATGCAATTCCTCAATATTGTGTAATTTGTCATTGTGTGATCCTCCAATACTATCACTTAATTCTTTGCCATCATGTAACTCACTATTGTTTACATATAACTTTTCTACCGATATACATCTCATCATATTCATCATGCAACTCCTCTATGGGGTTCCTTCTATACATTTTTCTAGAAAAGGAGAGGTAGTTGCAATCCCGTAACTTCCTCATTCCTAACCTTCAACTAACTATCTCAAAATATTTACATGACATCTTGAATTACATGTACAATCAATTACCTAACATTGAATTACATGTACATCCTAATTACACATATACACATTTCATCAAACACTTTGTATACAAACTACAAAATGATTCAAAGTTACAAAACTATATATACAATCAAAATCTTATTTGTGTACTTGACTTCGTACACACTCTATTGGGCATGAGGTGGCACCACATTATAACCAACTCTTACACGTCATCCATCAATCTTAGGGAGGATCGAACTATGGCAATTGATGAATCACATGGCAAAAAAGGGTTAAAGTTGTCTATGTGACACATCACAAAAAGAAAAATTCAGGTGTTAATCCTTTCATGACATCCCCTACTTTAAATACATAGGCATGGTAAGCCAATAGGAGATCTAACAATAGAATAACCTTGAAAAGAGGCTAAACAATATCATTACAATATTATGTGCAAAAGCAAAAGGTTGTTGCTCTTGAACAAGCAGAAGAGGAAGATGGTGCTCTAAAAACAAAGACAAAGATGACTCAAAGGCCAAATATCCTCCTTATGTGTAGACTATATATTTACTAGTACTCGGTAATCTAGACATGTCTAGAGGGGTGGGGGATGCACATATAGCTAGATTTTCAACCAATTAATAGATTTGATGAGAAGCACACACAATGACTTATTGACAATAATTCTTGTTGAGTGGTGACTATAGACCATATGCTTGACAAGTGATATCATTAAGTGGTGATAACATGACATCAAACAAGGCCACTTAAAGGGTTCTAGTGATATTTACTCATGGGAGAGACAAACCTCATATGGTTTTGCAAGGATAAGAATTACCACTCGGTGCACCAATGTTGTATTGGCATCCATCAACAATTTATTTGGTAGATGCCCAGATAAAAGAGTATCTATAGTGCATAGTTGTGCCATTTATATCAACTTGAGTTGTTTTTCTAACAACTCAACTATATCACATACCTTATTTAATGGTTTACAACTAATATTCCATTAGTGTGTGAGCTTTCCAAATAGTTTTGAGGATTAGTCCACTTTGAGAGATTGAGAGCTTAGCATCTTGAAGAGTGGTTGCAACTCTTGCAAGGGAGAGTCAAGGGAGAGGTAACTTTGAGGTGAGCAAAGATAGAATCTATTCACATCCTTAATAAAGAGTACTTGATGGATAAGGATCCACATATTGCATATCTCAAGTCTTGATCACAAGGAGATCAATATATCACTTTTGTTTAGTATCAACCAATTTTGGCAAGGGAAAATTGGATGTTGAGTATTAGAAAATAGTGACACTTCATTAATACTTGGATAAATTACACAAATAATGGTTTATGCATACCAATTATGGTAGTAATATGTAATGGAAGTACAATATCGCAAGAGCTTCAACACTTCTAGGCCACATTAGCCAACTATTTTACATAGGGGATAGTGCAAATTCTAGCACATTAAGTGTTCAAATCCATTCCCTCAAGTATGAGACACATTGATAAATCTTCAAAAGAATACTAGAATGTAGTGCAGTGATAACATATACATGTGTTTATCCATAGAAAGTACTCTATGTTTTTGCAAGGTAATTATTTTTCCAAAACTTGGATTCATTCATGAAATGGAAGAACTAATACAAGGTTTATTTTTGTATTCTTATGTTGTTTTAAACTTGTTGTAATCATAATTTTGATGATAGAGAAGTTATACCCTTTTCTTATCACTTTTAATACATGCTGATAAAAATATATCTTTATTTTGTTGTTTTGTGTTTATGTTTCTAGTAGTTTTGCTAGTTTGCATTATATTTAATGCTCCAAATCCAAACTGATTTTTTATAAATTATTTCATGGAGGTCACTACTCAATTTCCTTTTTAGGTGTACAATTTATTTTTAACTAATGTAAATGTCAATGCACTTTTCTTGTGAACCTCTAAAATATTAGAATGAGCATTTGAAGAAGGCTCAATTTGCTCGTTCTTTGCATCTTTGGTTGAAGATGTGTGCTTTTATGGAAGGTTATAATATATGACAATAGAGAGCACTCAAAATACCTCAGAATAAGATATAACTCCAAAAACATTGGAGGTATACCACATTGGATAATCATGATTGTGCTAATTTTGATTTCAATAATTTTTGTGTCATGCAATTTTGCAAGCACTTTAGAGGATGTGTTAATTTTCCAAAAAACACAAAGGATTTTTGCCTAAATTTGATCACCCTATTATAAATTGGAGCCCATACCAATTGAAGTGAGTGCATACTATGATCAATTTTTGAAGTATCTTCTTTATGGTATCTATAATTCCATTGCAAGGCATGACTTTAATTTGTAATGTTGTAGAACAAAGAAGATGTTCGAGTTGTTGTTGGAAAGACATTTGATGATATTGTTCTTAAAATCTCTTAAGATGTCCTACTAGAGGTCTGTTAAGTCTATCCTTTACAACTATTTTATATGGTTTTACTTTGCTTCAATTCCTCACAACAATGAATTGTACGTAGTAATACTTTTTCTATCATCATGAAAAAATAGAAAGAGAAAGAGAGATTTAGAACTAATATCTCTACCAATAAAAGAAAAATAAGAGCATTCAGGAAAAGCTAGTCAAATTTTTTGAGTTGAATAGATAGTTAATATTTCGATAGAACTAGCAAATTATTGTGTTTTATATTGATTAAGGGATAACTATGAAATTTGAATTCTTGCATTAACTTGGAAACTATATTATATTGCTTAAGGGATCACTATGAACTTTATTTTCTTGCATTAACTTGGAAACTATAAAATGTTGAAGTAGTTTATTCGTTTTCAACTAAGAACATAACCAAAAATTTCAGCTCAAGCTTGTAATTCATATTTCTACATTGTAATTCTAATCTATCATCTCAAACTGTTTCATCATGGAGTTTTTGAACTCCATATTCATTTTATTGTTACTACCCATAAATATTAGATCATCCACATACAAAAAAACTATGAGAATTTCTACTCCATGCTTTAGGTAGTACAGAGTTGGTTCACTTTTGCTTCTCATGAGTCCATACTTTCTGAAATAGTCATCAATGCGTGAGTACCAAGCTCTTGGTGCTTGCTTGAGGCCATAGAGTGTTTTTTCAATTTATAAACAAGGTTCTCCTTTCCTTGTTCTTGAAATCCTTGAGGTTGTTGAACATAAACCTCCTCAGTCAAGTATCCATTTAGAAAAGCACTTTTCACATCCATGTGTTGAATGTTCCATCCTTTATGGGTAGCTAAGGAAAGAACTGATCTGATTGTCTCTTGTCGTGCAATAGGGACAAAGGTTTCCTCATAGTCAATGCCAAATTTTTGAGTAAAATATTTTTCTACTAGTCTCACCTTGTGCCTCTCAATGCAATGCTTCCATCAGCATTGTATTTGGTCTTGTACACCCATTTACATCCAACACATTTTTTTTCTTTTGGAAGCTTTACTAGCTCCCATGTATCATTATTTTTTATAGAGGTTATTTCCTCTTTCATAGCTTCTTGCCATATATTTTGAGTACAAGCCTTCTCGTAGCTAGATGGTTCTAGTTGTGCACTAGTTAATAAAGCATAATTAACTACATCTACCTTAGGATCTTGGGAGTCATCATCCCCCTATATATGCAGATTTTTAAGTTTTTGCAAAACTGAATTCATTTCACTAGCTTGGCTTATAGTGTATATTTTTTGGTAATTTTATCCAACATTTGATAAGATGGATGATGTTGTAATGTTATTTTAACTCTTAATGGAGAGTCAATTTCCATCGGTGAAGAACTTACAGATATCTATGGAGAAGGACTTGGAGTGGTGTCAGATGTACTCGAAGTACTATTGCTTGGGCTTGGAGGGGGTGTGCCTTTGTTTTTCTTAGGAGACACCTGTTGTACCTATGAAGAATTTACATCTTGGGATCCATCATCAACAAAAATTCTTTGATGACCCCATTCTCCCCCTTCATCAAAAATTACATCCCTTGAGAGAATAATCTTATGAGATTTGGGATTGTAGAGTCTATATGCTTTCGTAGACTCACAATAACCTGTAAAAATGCAAGCCTGACTTTTGGGATTAAGCTTCGTCCTCTTCTCATTAGGAATGTGTGCATATGCTAAAGAACCAAAAACTTTGAAATGCTTTACATTTGGTTTCTTTTCGTACCACCCCTCATAAGGAGTGACACCATCTAAACTAGAAGTTGGACTTCTATTTAGAATATATACACTGGTTCTTACAGCATCAGCCCAGTACATATTAGTTAGATGCTTAGTCTGAAGCATCGTTCTTGCCATCTCAACTATGGTGTGGTTCTTTCTCTCAGCCACACCATTCTATTGTGGGGTATAGGCAGTGGTGAATTGCCTTTTGATCCCACTTGATTTACAATATTTCAAGAATGCATTGGAGGAGTACTCGCCTCCTCGATCTATCCTAAGACATTTTACATAATTCCCACTTTGTTTCTCTACATTATTTTTGAAATCTATGAAGCAATCAGAAACTTCATATTTATATTTCAAGAAATAAATCCAACACATGCGAGAGAAATCATTTATGAATGTGAGAAAATAAGAATTATTTTCGATACTCTTTGTCTGCATTAGACCACAGATATCCGAATGCACTAACTGAAGTGGATAGTTGGATCTCCACGCTTGTCCTTTTGGAAACTTCGACCTTGAGTGCTTTCCCAAAGAACATCCTTCGCAGATCTCCTTTTGTTCATTGATTTTGGGAAGTCCTATCACCATAGCTTAAGAAGTTAATAGTTTCAAGCTAGCAAAATTAAGGTGACCATATCACAAGTGCCAAAGAACACTTGGATTAGTTATAGCTACATTTGCAAGTTGAGCTCCCCCTAGCTCACAAATTTTGAGAGGGAATAATCGATTCTTGGTCATTGGGACCTATGTGATGACATAATTACAATTGTTTTTATCAATAATGATACATTTTCCTTCATCAAAAACAAGTTTGTAATTATTCTCCATCATTTACCCAACGCTTAGCAGATTGTGTTGGAGCTTTGGAGTGTAGTAGATGTCATTCACTTTCTTTAGTCCTTCTTTTGTTGGAACCTCCATGGCTCCATTGCCTTTGAATTGCAAATCTTTATCATACCCTAACCTGATTTGGGATTTATAAGTGAAATCTAGAGTAGAAAATAGATATTCTTTGCCACTCATATGGTTTGAGAAACCAGTATCCAGAATCCATGTGTCATTTAGATTTTGTTCTGATTGTCCATATGATAGAAAAATATTAGAGGTATCATCTTCTTCTCCATAATTTCCATATTGATTGCTGCTTCTTTGAGAATTTTTTGACCAGCAGTCGTGAGCAAAGTGAACTAGCTTGCCACAGTTAAAATAAGTTATTTTGGACTTGTCACTTCCTCGTCCTTTATTTCCACTTCGTCTTGGATTTCCTCCTTGACTTTGGTTTCCACCTTTGTTCTGATTGCCTCCTCTGTTGACATTACCTCCTCTATTCTGATTGCCACCTCTGTAGTTTCCTCTTCCTCTACCTCTTCTCTAGCTTTTGCCTTGACCTCTTCCATGTCCTCTACCAGCATTTTCATTAGATGTGAAGGCTTTATCATCGCCTCCATAGCTGATTGAAGGAGATTCTTGTAACCTCTCTTCATGAGACATTAATGACCCTATTAATGCATCAAATGTTAAAGTGGAAAGATATTTTGACTCTTCTATGATTATGTCTATGTGATTCCATATTTGAATAAGTGTTCGTAACACTTTCTTTACAATTGTTTTAGGCTTAATTTCTTCGCCAAGAGTAACCATTTTATCAACTACTGCCTTGACTCTGACATAGTAGTCACTAACTTTTTCATCTTCTTTCATTTAGAGATTTTAAAAATCTCATTTCAGTGAATCACTTCACTTGATCACTTCCATCGAATCCGTATTTCAAAGCTTTCCATGCATCTTGTGCAGTTATACAAGCGACTATTCTAGGAAATATACTTTTCTCCAATGCTGCTTGGAGATGATAAAGAGCAAAAAAGTTATTGTTTAAAGGAATATGAAATATTTTTTCATAAAGGGAAGATGTATGAAACAATGGGTATTATAATCACAAATGTAAATGAAAGATCATGATTTCACATTTCATAATGTAAAAATCCATATGAGAGTTGGCAGAAACTAAAGAACTTATTTGGGAAAGTGGATCAAATAAGGCCAATGTAGCTAGAGGTAGAATTAACAACAAGATCTCCTGAAGACTTTAGCAATATTTTTTATTTTCTCACCAAATTTAAATATGTTCTCACTCAATTCAAATGTAGTGGCAATAACAAAACATATGAAGAATACATCTATCTAATTCTTTCTAAATTAAATTGTGTATTTCAAACTTTTGCAACCACATTTCTGTCTACAAAAGATGCTCTTGGTGCAAGTTTTAAAATGCCCTCTTTAGAGGAATTTTGTGATAGGCTAACTAGAGAGAAAACAAAACTTGCAAAGTATGAGATCTCTCCCTCTTCCTAAAAATCCTTAGTAGCATCCACCTCCGCTAAAGAAAAATTCAAAAGAAAGAAATAAGTCCTATAACTTGTATACACTACAAAAAGGATGGTCATTCTGTGAATAAATGTTGGAAGAGACTACAACAACTAGAGGAATCAATGAAGGATAACAAAATAGATATCAAAAATTAGATAGGAAAAGCCTTAAATTTTTAAGGCAAAGCTATAAAAACTTCATCAAAATGCTGGGTTCTAGATTCATGGGCAACTCATCATATGACTTCCTCACAATAGTCATTCACTTCAATCTCCTCAAGTTCAACTTGTAGCATATAAGTATATACAGAGGAGCCTTGCTTAAATAGCGAATTCATACTATCTGATCCATTGGATCATAACTAATTGATCTAATATTAGCCACATAAATTATCCTAGTAACAACTTAGGATATAATATTATTCTAACACCCCCCCATTTTTTTTTGTGGAAAACATCCCAAAAGGGATGCCACTTTCGGGTAAGACCCAAGGAGGCAGGGGTATCCATTCCGCCAAAAATGCCCAGGACTCGGACCTGGCCTACCACCTTTGACATACTCAAGGAGCAAACAAACACACAAAACCAATTTAAAAATAAGTAAATAACAACAAAAATAATAAAATAAAATAAAAAACATGCTCCTTGAGTGTGTCAAAAACAAAAGCACAACCAAACACGCACAATAAGAAAAAAGAAACCACAACACAAACCACATAGAAAAACACAAGAACCACATAACAAAACACAAACAAGACAAAAACAACAGAACACTACAAAGACATAACCCAAAAAAAACATGAAAAATAAACACAACCAAAACCTAAAAAAAATAAAATAAAAATAAAAAACAACCAACAACAGACAATAAACAAAAACAAAAGACATAGAAGACACTCACACATAAAAACACGAAATAACACAAACAAAGAGAAACCCAAGAACAAGAACGAAAAAAACACAAGAACAATAACAAAAAACATAAAAAAAACAAAACAACAAAAACACAAGAACAACGAAAAACAACACAAAGAACACAAAAACAAAACAAAACAAAAGAACCCACCCACCTTAAAAAACTAAACAAAAAAAAACAAAGAAGAAAAAAGAAAAAAAAAACAATGAACAAAACAATGACCTATCTAGACCAGAAGACTATTAAGGCAAGAATCAACAGAGGAAACAAAATAAAGAATAGAATGAGCTAGGGAACTAAAAAAAACTGAATGAACCAAAGAGAAGCAAAAAAAAAAACAAGAAGAAACTAGGTACCTTCAGAACTGGAGCCATCCAAAGAAATGATAGAAAGAAGAGCTTCCCTAATTTGAGAAGCCCACCATATAGGAGGGTGGCCATAACAAGTAAGATCACCTTTGTCCAAAGCCCAATTAGCTAAAGCATCAACACTCTTGTTTTGATCTCTGACCACATGACTGTAATCAACTTTCAAAAATCCCATCTGGATTAACTGAATCTTCTCAATAATTCTTTTTATTCTCCAATCCACCTTATGATTCTTAGAAGGAGTCTTCAAGAGATTAATCATAAGTTGAGAGTCAGACTCAACTAACACCTTTTCCCATCCAACCTTAGTAGCCTCCTCGAAGGCCTCTCGAGGATACCATACCCTTTAGCAAGGTTATTAGAAAGAATACCCAATTTCTTAGCAAAAGTAAAACCCAGGGAGCCATCTGAAAGTCTACCAATTCCTCCCACACTAGGTTTTCCGGGGTTCCCTCTAGAGGCTCCATCAGTATTGACTTTTCCAAAATCCTTAGGAGGAGGTTGCCAATTTCTAGTCCTATCCATCTTACTAATACTCACATTCCCTTTAAGTTGGTTGCCCTTAGAAGGTTTAATCTTCAATCTTTGCATCACTTGATCCCATCTTTGGTGGGAGTTTTGAGGGTGATTAAGGAGTTGATGGACTGATTCAACTAAGTTGGCTATGGTCTTTTGCCAAATATAGTGAATATCCTTCCTATCTTGATTAAAAATTTGGTTGTTCCTTTCATTCCAAATATTCCAAAGAAGAATGGTAGAACCCATCCAAACTAACTCGCCTAATAAAATGATCAACACCCTCTTGATTAGGCCAATCCCTCCAAAGTTGTTCAAAAGTAAAAAAATTGGACCACTGTAAGCCAAGTAAAGTGGCCATTCTCCTCCATAGCTCAGAGGCTAAAGTACACTCAATAAAAATATGGTTGATATTTTCTACATTCTCTTCACACATTTCACATCTAAAAGGGCCATGAAAACCACGCTTCATAAGTTGCTCACCAAGAAGCACCCTACGATGCAATAAAAGCCAATTAAAGAACCTCACCTTAGGCCAAAGCTTTTGAGCCCACAATTGAGAAAATATGTCAGAAGAATGGTTGGGATTATTATGGCATAAGGTCAAATAACCTTGAGCAACGGAATACTCACCCTTAGTAGTGTTGTTCCATCCAAAACAATCTTTTTCATGGGACCAAGAGAGGGATCTCATATGAAGGATGCCTTGGATATCTTGTCTTTGCCTTTCTGGGATTTGAATAGGCCAGTCCTCAATAGGGATCCAATATCTACCAACCTTTGAATTACCAGTATGGTACCGATAGTAATTAGCCACCTTTATCCAATTAGCTCGGTGAAGCTCCTCCATCAAAGGCCTCCAATCGGGAAACTGAGTTATCAAAGGCTTGTGACCATCCCAAGAATCTGTCCAAAAATTTGCATGTTGACCATTATGAATGATCCAAAATAATTTTTTCTTTATCAAATCCTCACCAGTCTTAAGAACTGCTAAAATGGGAGAACCTTTGGTAGGAAGTTGATAGCGAACAAGGTCTTCAGGACTTTTGTTCTCAACGTATTTAGCACGGAGATTATTGGCCCAAAGAGCATTGGGGTTATGCAACATCCTCCAATATAATTTAGCAGCTAAAGCTTTGTTGTTATTAATTGAAGACCGGAATCCTAACCCCCCTTCACTCTTAGGAAGACATAAAGTATCCCATTTCACCAAGGCCCATTTTCTTTTCTCCTTAGTACCACTCCAAAGGAAACGATGACTGATTTGATCCAATTCTCGAAGAACAACCTTTGGGATATTCAAAACGGAAGAAACATAAATAGGAATAGCTTGAAGGACTGATTTTACCAAGGTGATTCTACCCCTGAAGAAAGCCACTTGTTGGTCCACTTTCCAATTTTCTTCTTGACTTTGTCCAACAACCAATTCCAATATTTATTTTTCTGCCTTTGAATATTTATGGGAATACCTAAATAAGTGATTGGAAGAGAGGTCTTCTTATATCTTAATTTATCCAAGACCATGGATTCCTGTCTAGCAGAGCAGTGAAAGAAAATAACTTTAGATTTGTCTTCATTGATCAACTGCCTAGTAGCCTTAGAAAAACAGCTAATTATTTGCTTAATATTAGAAGCTTCCTTAACTCGTAGCTTTACCTAAAAGAGTAGAGTCATCCACAAATTGAAGATGAGAGATAGGTCTAGCTCCATGAGCAATGGTAACTCCCTCAAGGGTTTTGTTTTCCCTCTTTTTGGTTATAGTCCTACCCAAGCATTAAGCAAGAATGATGAATAAATAAGGGGATAGCGGGTCACCTTGCCTAATACCTCTGGAAGCTGGGAAAGACCGAGAAGGCCTGCCATTGATAAGAACTAAGTAGGAAACTGAAGAGATACATCCCATAATCCAATCCATCCAATCCTTAGAGAAACCAAATTGCCTCAAAACTTTGATAAGGAAGTGCCAATCCACTCTGTCATAAGCTTTGGATAAGTCTAACCGAATGAACATAGAAGGAGAATTTTGCATATCCATGGAATGGATGGCTTCCTGAGCAAGAACTATCTCATCTACTATTTGACGTCCTTCCACATATCCCCCTTGCTCGGGGAAATAATCTTATGCAAAAGAGGCTTCAACCTTTCTCGCCATGATTTTAGTAATGATTTTGAGAAGAACATTACATAAAGCAATAGGTCTAAAAGCTGAGATATGATCAACCTCTTGAGCTTTTGGAACAAGAGTAATATAAGTTTTATTGATAACCTTCAAAATTTCTTTGGCTTTCCTGGCTTCTTCCACCACCTCTAATAAATCAACATGAAGGATATCCCAGAACTCTTGGTAGAACTCAATAGGAAAACCATCAAGACCTGGGGTTTTCCCTTTTTGCATTTTAAAAACTACTTGTTGAAGCTCATTGATAGTAACAGGAGCAGTCAAAATAGAGTTCTCCTCAGAAGTGATAAGAGAAGGGATTGCTTGAAGAACATTTTGTTGAGAAGTCGAGTCAAGAGGAGTAGCAGCAAAAATATTGGAAAAGTAATCAACAACAATAGAGTTCATGCCATCCCAAGTATAAACAACATCTCCAGTATCTGAAGTTAAGGAAGAAATAAAGTTGTGAGATCTTCGAGCTAGAAGAGATTTGTGAAAGAAATTTGTGTTTCGATCTCCTTCTTTGAGCCATTGAATTCTAGATTTTTGCTTCCATAAGATTTCTTCTCTTTTTTCCCATTCCTCTAACTGAGTTGTGAGTTTAATTTCATTCGCACTTCTCTTCTCTGTGAGGCCATCTAAATGGATTTTCTTATTCAAATTTTCAAGATGAGCAATAACTTCATGTTTTTTTTTATGAACATCCCCAAACTCTTTCCAGCTCCAAGTCTTGATTTTGGATTTAATGTATTGCAGTCTTTTGGCAAAATAGAACATCTTAGTCCCATGCCTAGGTTTACCTTCCTTCCACCATTGTTGCACATGAGGTCTGAAGGAAATGTCTCTGAGCCACATTAATTGAAAACGAAAAGGAGAGAAACTCACATTGGTTTTCCACATTTCCACCATGACTGGCCAATGATCCGAACCAGCATTATTAAGAGTCTTCACTTTAGGAATGTGACCATGGATTAAGAAATTTTCAGAGAGCAAAAACCTATCCAATCTCTCCATTATACAAGCTAAGCCTTGCCTTCTGTTAGACCAAGTCATAAGGCCATTATCTCGGTTGGATATCCACAAGATGGAGGTTTGCAATATATTCGCTCATGAGGTCAGTGCTTTTGTCCAAATTTCTATTTCCCCCTTTTCTCATCCAGAGAGAGGATGGTATTGAAATCTCCTCCGATCAAGATCCAAGCTTTAGGAAAATGAGAGATAATATGAGTAATATCCTTCCACTGTCTTCTTTTTTCCTCCAAAGAAGTCGGGGCATAAACAGTAATGTAGAGCATAATCTGGTTGGAATGTCTACTTTGAATAGCTATAGCCAACAAACCCCAACTGCCAACCATATGGTGAATAACTACCTCTTTTGGGTCCCAAAGACAAGCAATGCCACCCGAAGTCCCTTGGGAACTGAGGGAAACCACTTTTCCAGCTGGCCAAATTTTATTGGCAATTAAGTCCATATCCTCCATTGACATCTTTGTTTCTTGAAGGAAAACAAGATGTGGATGATTTATTTGAATCATTCTTCTAATTTCATTTTGTTTTGAAAGACTCCCTTTGAGTCCTCTAATATTCCAAGTGATGATCTTCATTAATACCAGGGCTAAAAAAGTTGGGAAGGGCATTAATCTTACCTTCCTCTACAAGCTTTTCACCTTCTTTTACCATATGATATTGATTGGTCTTGCGACCTATTTTTTGATTGGAATCCATCTTCAATTTTTTTTCCCTATTTCTTGACTTATTCCAATTGAATCTGAGATGGCTTCTAACCTTGAAGAATGCTCATACACTGCCAAAATTTTACTAGATGGTTCAATGGAGTCTATATTGGGACCTGCATTATTTGAAGTTTTGACATTTGAAATATTGTTTTTCTTGTGTAAATTTTCTCCTTTTTTTTCTGTTGAAAACCTTTGATTTGTTGGTTTGTCTCCGAGTTCTTCCCTTCATATTTAAATTGTGTTTCTAAGATTTCAGTTTCCATTATTTCCCTCTTCCTCACTTGGGACATCATTTGTGGAAAGTATTTCAAACATATTAGCAAATGACTTTGATTGATCCTTCATAACTATTTTTTTTTAGTGTTCTTCTTCTTAGGTATTTGGAAACCTGTTGAGTTTATATCTTCTTTCTTTTGATCAGGAATTTTATTTGGGCAAGCACTGGCCAAATGACCATATTCATGGCAAATTCTACAACGAAAAGGAATGTTCTCATAGTCCACTACTTGCTCCCAAGTGTCTTCCCCAAATTGTAATGTGATATTTTTAGGAAGGGGTTTGTCAAAATCCATTAAAACACAAATTCGAGCATAAATAATATGTTCAAAATTTTGAGTACAATCAACAAATCATCATAAAAGTTCCTAAAGAGTTTCCAATTGAAGAAAAAATAGTAGGATTCCAAAATTCAATAGGGAGGCCAAAGAGTCTAACCCACACGGGAGCTATAGAAGGCATCTCTTCTTCGGCTTTAAATTTAGTATGCCAGGGCTTCATGAAAAGCCCCGCCCTTCCAAAAAACCAAGGACCCCCTTGAAAATTTTTCTCTCTATCTTCATTATTAGCAAATAAAACAAGAAAATAACCATTTGGATAAATAGAGATTTGTAACTCACCTTTAGTTTTCTAGCTTTTTGTAGCCTAGACTTTGAAAGCAGATAGACTCGGACGAAAACCCACGAACCGACAAATTAGTCCTCTTTTTTCCAAATCTTCAATGCCAGTCTGAATGTTCCCCATATCAAGCTTAACAATAGGAGTTCCATCACCGCTTTAAGACATCCTGACTCTATTTTCCTGGGATCAATCTTAGGCATTCTTAGAGGTTTATGGGAAGCCCTAATATTGATATTAGCATTGGGCTGAGGCTGTCCACCATGAAGGGCATCCCTAAAATTCATTTTTGGGACCGAGTCTTCAAAATTCTTACCCTTGACAGGGGTTTTCATAGTAGAATTATTTTGTGGGTGCACCTTAGCACCAGATTCATTTGAGATATGAGCCATTTTTTGATCAACTGCTTGAAACTTGTTTCGAGATCTCTTTAATCCTTGCCCTAGACGTCGTGGAAAGGTATGGTTTTCACTTTTCTTTTGAGCAGCAAATTGGAAGTCGTTGTCACTCAAGTTCACAGTATGATCTGTTGAAAGACAAATTTCTAACCCATCTTGTATCCCCTGCAACATTTCCTGCTAAAATATTGAGCATAAACCACAAAAATATTGGCCGCTAGGGCCCGAAGGCCCTAAAAACCAACCTCCGGAGCTGCTTGCACTCAACCCAGATGAAACCCTCGCATAGCCGCTTGCCAAATATATCGTTCACACATAGGGATGCGCTAGGATATGTGTTGCTCCAAATGATATGAAAATTGGTGGAGACGTTCTAGGGTTTTTCAGGCATCTACCCTCAAAATTTCAGCTCAATCCGAGTTCGGATGAGTGAGATATGGCCGAAACGAGTTCGGAAGTTTGGGCAGTCCTCTTCTAACACCCCCCCTTAAGTGATACTAGGAGGTTGCAAAAAATAATAAAACTAAACAAGTGGTATATCCACAAGTATGAGCCCCAAAAAAAAGGCCTGATAAGCTACTCATGTACAATATGCATAAGAAAACTCTACTGGAGAGATGAAGAAAAAACCATTAGGGAGAAAACCACCTACTAGAATAGAAGAATAAAAATAAGAAGGAAGATGTGCATGGAGGATGGAGGAAGGAAGATGTCCTCTTCAACATCCATAGGACAACTTCCATCAAGAATACTACAAATGATCCATTAGATGTCTCAAAAAAGTAGAGACTCATCATCGAAATAATGAAACCATACTCCCATATTGGTTCTTGTAACACAGATCAAGGCTTTGAGCCATGAAAAAAGGTCATAAAAAAACCCCTGAAACCAAAGTGTCTCACAAAAATAATATTGTGAAGATAGTTTGGGAAGAAAAACAAAAATCTCAAGGGATGTCTAAATCGACCCCACAAGCATAAGTAGTGGTGTCGGCATAAATGAACACAATGGGCTATTAAAGGTCCCAAACTTGAGGACAAAAAACAAAAAATAAGGGAATAAAAATGAAGCACCAAGGCAGTTGTCAAAAGTGTCCTTATGGTGATTTCCTCATCCTACCAGAATGCATGGGTAACCAACCATGACAATTGCTATGTGATATAGAGGAGATGACTAGATAATACGATCACTTAGAACTACAATGGGAGTGTCGGTTTCAACCGAGAGTGCACTCCATGATACAATAAATTTAAGGCCAAAAACATAGGTTAAACTACCTCAAAATTGAAATTGGATACCACCAATTTGACCATCTCGGAAAAACCTTTCTAATGACTATAAATACCCCTATAAATGGGTTCAATGTGACCTTCATCTTGCAGGAAAACAATAGTCTTCTTCTTCAAGGGAATATTCCAAAAAAAATTGGAACAAAAATTTGGTTTTTTTAAAAAACTTTCCCTTAGAATATTTCTTGAATTAGTAGCATTTCAAGAGGGTATTGTAGAATGGTATCCTCATTTTATCAGCGTAGTTCTTAATTATGTTAGCGAAGATACTGCAAGAGACTTCACACATGCAGTTGATTATCTCAAGTTGTTGTTCGAAGTCCTAGGATGCAAACTCTGGCTAAAAATAATATTTTTACCTGCTATTATGCACAACACTCTTTTAGGACAGTGATTCCACACTTGCATTGAAAAGCATCATAAAGCAATTTTTGATCTGTTCCAACCATTTCTACAATCACTTGAGGCTTTGCAATATGGAGAATTGGAAAGACAACATAGGCATTTTTTGTATTTTATTCTTCACCAAGTTAGTCACAGTCACAATTTTAGTCTCCTAATGCAGAAAAAGGCTTACCAAGTAGCCATTTCTATAATTGGGCGCGGTTATAGAATGTATCCTCCACGTCCATATTTTGAGTGTGATCATATGTGCAGCTCTGGTATACTTGTGGGTAAAGTGATGCAATCAAAATATTTCATTTGTGAACTCTCCCTATGAGATTGATGGGGATGATGATGAACTGCACACATTCAATGAAGTTGAAGAGGTTGATGTGAATTACTGGTCATATTTCAGTGTGATGGGTATGTTGACATATCGTGGTTGTGAAGAATGATCATGCATTCAAATTTTGTGGGTGGATGTTTTTTATGGAATATCACCTTCAGTGTTACCTTTATCATTTTTATAATCTATATTGTGGGTCTTGTTGAAGTTTTCTGTAATTAAACCTGAAATTGGCAACACAATCACAAACTCAATTTCATAGTGGATATCTATGTATTTTTAAAATATTGGTACTCCTGTAATATGGGACACACCCAAGGGTTGTGATGATGGTATCGATGGTAGGGGTTTAACTAATTTAGTAAAAGCTAGTCCTTAATGTGTGGATCTGATCAGACTAATTAGAAGGTGTGGTGCATGTTATGCAATTAAAATTGAAGAAAGTGAACTTTGCAAGCAGTGGACATGGGAATCGAGGATGAGTGAGACTCTTAATATCCTATTAATGTACCTAGATGATACTGAGAGGCAGGCTGGAAAAATTATTTTGGAACAAGTTTCAAATGCACAGAGCCTTATCAATGGATTACGGTTCCTTTGCTCAATCCAAGCTTCTATCTCTTCAATGCTTTTGGGTTTACACTATGCCATAAAAATGTTGATGGCGGATTCAACTATTTCAACATTACAAATTATACATTACTATTCTTTATTGTATCTAAACTACTAACCTCTGGTTCTAGTAATATTAGAGGGATGTTCAGTGAGGAGAGTGAATTCCATCCTTCTACATGTTCTCAAAATGGAGGATTCCTGCAGCCATTACTTTATATGGCTCCTTCAACATTAGAGATACACAAATATTCAGAAAAGTGAAATACTTGATATTAGAAAAGTGAAATACTTGATATTATTGAATGAAACATACCTTGATTAAATAGCAGAGGTGTACAATCTGATCTATTAGATCATAACAAACTGAGCTAATCTCAGCCACACAATTTATCCTAGCAACAACTTAGGATATAATTTATTATTCTAACACCCCCCCTTAAGTGGTACTATGATATACTAACACCCCCCCTTAAGTGATACTAGGAGGTAGTAAAAAACAACAAACCAAAACAAGTGGCATATCCACAAGTATGAGTCCCAGAAACAAGGCTTGATAAGGTACTCATGTACAATATATGCATCGAAATATTCTGCTAGAGAGATAAAGAAAAAACCACAAGGGAGAAAACCAGGTACCATAATAGAAGAAGAAGAATAAGAAGAAATATTTGCATGGAGGATGGAGAGGAAGTAATATGTCCTCTTCAACCCCCCTAGGAAAAATAAAGAATCCTGCAAAGGATCCATCAGATGTCTCAAAAAAGTAGATACTCATCACTAAAATGAATGAAACCATACTCCATATTGGTGCTTGTGACACAAATCAAGGTTGTGAACCATGAAGAAATGTCACTAAAGAAAACTCCCCTGAAACCAAAGTGTCTCACAAAAAGAGTGTGAATATAGGATGGAGAAAGAACCACAAAAATCGCTAGGGTAGTCCAAAATGACTCCACAAGCATGAGTATGTGGTTTCCACCTATATGAACACAATGGGTTGATAAAAAGGTCTAGAACTCAAGGAAAAAATGAAGCAACAAGGTAGTTGTTGAATGTGTCCTTATGGTGACCTCCTCATCCTACCGGATTTCATGGGTAACTAGTCGTTGCAACCGCTAGGTGATATAGAGGAGATGAATAGATACTAGGATCACTTACAAAGCTTGGGAGTGTCGGGTTCAACCGAGAATGCACTCCATGATACAATATTTTAAGCCACAAAAAAGTATGGAAAAATAGTTTCAAAATTGAAAAAGAATTACACCATCTTTTTTGGTTAGGAAAAAACCTTTTCGATGACTATAAATACCCCTATGATCAGGTTTCAATGAGGCATTCATCTGTAGGAAAAATAAAAACCTTATTCTTTCCCTCACAAGGGAATAATCTGGAATGGTATAAAGTATGGTTTTAAAAAATGTCTCTCGTAGAAAAAATTACATGGTGGGATCCTTCACTTAATAAAATATGCCTTGTCAAATTTATCACAAATAAATGCAAGTGAAGGCTTTAGGCCACTTGTTGCACTCCCCCATATAAAAAGGAAGGAATTTACAATATAACAAAATAAAAGGCTTTGGATTGCTTTGCCGACCATATGGGAATGCATGAATAGATGGAATTTAAAATGCCTTCAAATAAAAATATCCACGTCAACATAATTTAAAAGGTTCTTTGCCATTATCGCATTAAATAGATATGAAAAAGTAAAGGCAAAAAACTTCTAGGAAAAAAAAAGGTACATGGTGCACAAAGTAGTATACACAACATCCATGGCAGCAGCTCCGTAAAACATCAATGGGCACAATCCTCCCACAAAGGCTATTAATTTGGTGTTGGCGGATACCATGGGAAGTTGCTATGTCACATCTCGGAGTTCAGATTAATTTTTTTCCACCACTCAGAGCCTACAAATTCATACTACGACAGTTCATGTTGCTTCAATGCAAATAATGTTTTCCATGTAGTGTGCATATTTGACCATCCGACGATCAAACAAGGTCTCAAATGAAGCTCAAAATTTGTTTCCACCTCACACATAAAATGATCATATATCTTCTAACCATTCTCGTGATGAGTGGGCTCATTCCATCCATTGCTCACTATAAACTTGACATGAAACTCCACTTGGCAGCCATCCGCATCCACAATATTTATGCTCAAGGTTGTCGATTTCGGTCATGGAGGAGCTAACTGCCACTAGCCATCATATTTGACCTCACAGGAGGTGTTAACAACATTTAAACAAAAAATAGGCAAAAATCGAGTGCACCGGACTGTCAAAAACACGCCATAGAAAATCATGGCAAAAAAAAAAAAAAAAAAAGTCTACACAGTCACTTTCAACACAGTTGGAAATGCATCAAAAAATCTCATAATGGACTTCTCCATCATTGGGATTCCTTTTGCGATTACAGACGAAAACGTTGAGGAAATCACTTCTCAATACGTAGTGCCTCCAGCTACAACATGGGCAGTAAATAAATCTGGCATGTATCTCTCGATCACTGCTATTCAAAGCAGGGCCAACTTCTTCTCTATCACAGAACAAAACTCAACTAATCTACTGCAACCACTATGCTTATAAACACAGGTCTGCATATAGTTTTTGTGATAATTTTTAAAAAAATTATCGAGATAATTACCGATCTCCATCTCTAGCAGATGTTTTTGGATGTATGTGAACTCTGACCCATGGACAGATGTGTCTTTATGTGACCCATCAGATTTCATACAGATTATCCTAGTAACAACTTAGGATATAATTTATTATTATTATTTGTGTGGCTGAGATTAGCTCAGTTAGTTATGATCCAATGGATCAGATTGTATGCCTTTGCTATTTAATCAAGAATCCTTTCATTCAATAAGATCAAGGCAAATGTATCCTAGAAACTACCATTTATTTTCTCAGCTTTAGGAGCCATTAACAAGTGGTGTTGCTGACCATTTTATCAGATTCAATCTTATATTTCAAGTAATGGCTTAAATACCAAACATGAACAAGGCAGGGTTCTGGAACTCCAATGAGAAGGCCATATATGCACTCCATTGAGTTGCAAAGTGGAATAAAAACTATAGATAATTGAAGCACATGTCTGTTTTATAAAGTTTTCTTAATTATTTTTTGAATCAGCAGATCGAGAAGGTTATGCACTGAGTGATGGTGATTCCAATCGGTTGATATCGGCATCTTCTAAGGACCGTAATGCACATCAACAAAGGCACACATAGTGTTGTTTTTATGCTAAATAGTCTGAATGAATTTCGTGGAGATTGATCCTACGGAGTTGGCATGCGATGAAGGCTTTCCAGAGTAGTGGTTCGCGTGCATCCCTCCTCTAGCAGCATATATTTTTAGAGACAAAGTGCTCATATTATTTGGTGCGTTTATTTTTTTCTCTGCTTGGATATCATTTTTCAATACTTCTTAAGCTTTCGTAATGTGCTTGTTTCACTTCAACATGTGGTGGATGATAGTTTTTTGAATATGCACTTGAAGATCGCTCGATCCAATAAATTATTGATATTTGGTTTAGAGGAGGCTTTGAGGTTCTATTCATTGTAGTTGTTAGTTGTTTGTTCATTTCAGTGAGGTGTTTTTAGATCTAATGCAGTAGACATGGTGGTTGGATACTGCTATACTCTCACCTTAATATTAGGTAACTTCTCATTTATCCCTGCATCATCGATGCCCTAGTGTAGGAGAATATTTCATAAATGGGGTATACCATCTAGCTCCACCCATCCATTTCTAAGGAAGGAGCTATGTGGTTGTGGTTGAGCCTACAAGGATATGTATTGCACAGGTGTCCTATGTTTTTGGAGTGCCAGAACCCTGCATTGTCCATGTTTGGTTTTTCAACCATTGTCTAAAATATGGGATCGGATCTGATAAAATGGTCAATCATATCACCTGTTAATGGCTCTTAAATCTAAGAAAATAAATAGTAGTTTCTCTTGTGCATCTGTGCATTGCTCGGCATGGTGGTTGGTGATGTTCATATTTTGAGTTAACTAACAAAGACATACCCATCCATGGGTCGGAGTTCACACAGATTATCCTAGCAACAACTTAGGATATAATTTATTATTCTAATCAGATAAAATACCCTCTTTAAGCAATGGAAACAAAACTAGATAGGAAAAATTATAACCATTGGTGCAAGTTTTAAAATGTCCTCTTTAGATGAATTTTATGATAGGCTAACTAGATAGGAAATAAAAATTGCAAAGTATGATATCTCTCCCTCTTCCTCAAAATCCTTAGTAGCATCCACCTCCACTAAAGAAAAATTCAAAAAGAAATAAAGAAGTCCTATAACTTGTACACACTACAAAAAGGATGGTCATTCTGTGAACAAATGTTGGAAGAGACTACAACAACTAGAGGTAGCAATGAAGGATCACAAAATAGACATCAAAAAGTGGATAGGAAAAGACTTAAATTTTCAAGGCAAAGCTATACAAACTTCATCAAAATACTAGGTTCTAGATTCAGGGGCAACTCATCATATGAATTCCTCACAAGAGTCATTCACTTCAATCTCCTCAAGCTCAACTTGTAGCATATAAATTGGTGACTCATCCTTTATCCCAGTCAAAGGAAAAGGTGAAATATCTATTTATGGTCATTATATCAATCATGTTCTCTATATCCCAAATATAGCTACAAATATCCTCTCCATCTATCAAATTTGTACTTCTGGAAAGATAAAAATGGTTCTATTTTCACCAACAGGAGTTGAGATAAGAAACCTTCAAGAACCATACTCTATCATAGCACAAGGAGATATTTATCATAACACTCATCTATTTCACTTCTAGGGGTTCAAAAATTCATATGGGACCTATTTTTTTGTACATAGCGATCTTGAAAGTAAAATTTGGTATGAAAGGTTTGGATATCTCAGTTATAGCTATCTAAAGGAGTTAAATAATAATGATATGGTAACATGGTTACCAAAAGTCTCATTTATTGATGGAGTATGTCTTGGATGTGATCTTGGAAAACAACATCAAGATCCTTTTCACCCAAGTAGCTCTCAAAGAGTCTCATCCCCTCTAGATTTAATCCATAGTGACTTGATGGTCTTCCCAGAGCCTTCTTTCAAAGGAGCAAAATATGACTTAACCTTCATTGATGATTTTTCAAGAAGAACTTGGGTCTACTTTCTAAAATACAAAAGTGATGTTCTATCCCACTTCAAAATATTTAAGGCACTAGTTGAAAATCAAGCCACTTGCAAAATCAATAAAAGTCGCATAGATAATGGGGGGAAATACTTCAGTAATGAGTTCTCCATATTTATATCAAATCATGGAATAATTCATCAGCATTCTATCTCCCATAATCCTCAAAAAAATGGCATTTCAGAAAGGAAAAACAAAACCTTGAAATAAATGGTGAACTGTATGCTCCACTCAAGATATCTTTCAGTAGTTTTCTAGGCTGAGGCAATTAACTGTGCAAACTATATTCAAAACTAGACATCTCATAAAGCTCTTAGCCATTTGAATATCGAGGAAGCATGGAATGGCTCAAAACCTGATGTCTCTTTCTTCAAAAATTTTGGATGTATATCTTGGGCACATATCCCAAAGAAGAAAAGGAAGGCTCTAGATAAGAAAAGTAAGTAGCTCATATTTGTTGGTTATTGTGAGGAAATGAAAGTATACTGGCTTCCTGATCCCACAACTTGTGAGGTCTTTTTCATAGAAATGTTCAATTTGATGAAATATTCCCTAATAAATATCCTCAACCATCCTCTTCCAACATTAATTATCCTGACACATCTCCAATATTAGAGCCTCAATATAATGAAGATCCCATTTTAGAGATATATGATAAAAATGACCAAAATGAGGATCCTATACTCCAAACTCCAACTCAAAGTCCTACCACACAAATTACTCCTTCCAAAATTCTAAAATGGACCCGCACCATTGTTGAAGAAGCCACTCCTTACATCCAAAATTTTCCATCATCCAGATTAGGCAACTCCGTAGGATCTGGTCTTGTCTTTCAGTCCATTTCCATAGATCCTCAATCCTTCAAGAAAGCAACTAGTATAAAAGAATGGGATGATGCCATGGAGAATGAATTCTCTTCCTTAATCAAAAATAAAACTTGGGATTTAGTTCCTCTACCTAAAGGAAGAAAGTTAGTTCGTTGTAAATGGATTTACTAAACTAAGTGTGGACCTAATGGATAAATTGACAAGCATAAAGATCGCTTGGTAGCTAAATGTTTCTCACAAATTGAAGAAATTGATTATTCTAAAACCTTTACACTAGTTGCCAAAATGGATTCTGTTAGGCTGGTACTTGCACTAGATGCTTTCCAAAAATGGTGATGAGGATTGATGTTTGATCACTCATATGACCCCTCTAGTAGTTCCTAGCTAGGTTTGCATAGTTTATTTCTTGCAAATTAATATTGTAAGTGAGTCTCCTTCTCACATGCACTTGTGGGCACTAGTTATCTTCTAGTTGTCATTTAGGAGTGTTAGTTAGGAAGTGTGTACTTCAAGATAGCTAAAATGGATCTTATAGTTAGCATTATTCCTTTCTTCTTAACTTAGAAGTTACGTGCATTCTCCTTTGCACTTTTGTAGCTTATGGTTAAGCATATTGGATCAAATCCATGATTTGATGGGTTTGTTTATGTATTTTGGGCCATTAGATCCTATATAATGAGTTTGTAAATAATATGAAGTTAGTTGGATTTTCAATCCTTTTCATTGGTATCAGAGCCTAGTTTATGTTTGTACTAAGGCTTGTGAGGTGAGAGGGTAGGAGATAGATTGTTTTTCATGAGAAATTCTTTCTCATTGAGGACTCAATTCAAGCTCAAGGGGAGCTTGAAAACAATTTGCAGAAGGAAGTTCCTTAGGTGTCAAACTCCTCGTTCCAACTTTTTGCTTATGCTCAAGAGGTATAGGAAAAATTTACCCTGATTCCTCTCTTACAAAAATCCCTTGGCAGGTTTGGACTACTCCTACGGTGAAATACGCATTAGGGAGCCATTTGTTCCTGCCATTGAGGAGTCTTGAAGATGGAGGAGCATCTATATCAGGTTGTGTGTCGACTTGGGTCTGATTGCCTTTCAAACGTTGGTCGTGTGTCAACTGGATCTTGAAAGGAGAGCTACTGAAGGGGTCTTGGTGATATGATAGTAAATTAGCAATTTGTTAGGAAAATTTGAAGGTAATTCCCCTTCAAAAATTGCTAATATTTGTAAAAGTTTAAGTTTTCAATGTTGTTAAATTAACCCTTCTGGTTAATTTCAAATTTCATTTTTATTTAGAAAACTTAATTTTAATTAATATATTATTTTTCTTAATATATTAATTAAAATATTATTATATAAAAAAAAAATTAAGCTGAAGGGGCTCATTGAGCCAGTGTTCGGCTGCATTTCGGCAGCACCGGTGCATCTTCGACAGCATGCGGTGATGACCTTTGTGCCCGTTAGATCGCACACGACCGTGCTACCTACCGACCTGTCATCTATCGACCTAACTGCTGTCGATCTCGATGCTGTCAGGTACAACAACGTTTGGGCCTGCGACCATCACTATCAGCTGATAGTGCCAAAGCATAGTGTGCACGCTCATAGGGCACGCGACACCTTGGCGTGTCCCTGTCGTGTCAGGCCAGTCACCTGACAGTGCCAGGGCACGACGTGCACGACCCTCAGAGGCACGCGACACCTGATTGGGATTATGAAGCGCCGTCATATCTGTGCCCATCAACGCCTTGCAGGTTGAACAGTTAATTTTTTAAATTTTACTATTCTAAGGTTCTGCATGTAATTTTTATTTTTTATTAATTTAATTTTTAATAACTTAATTAAATTAATTAAAATTTAATTTTTAATTAAGTTATTTTTAAATTAATAAAATATAAATTTTAAACCTTAGGTTAGTTTAAATTTTTAAAATTTGAGCCTTAGGAGTATTTTTCAATTCAGGGCACAACATTGTAACAAGGAACCTCCAATTTTTTTACCTTGATTTTCAGTGCTTTTTTCTTTTACTCCTGGCTTATACCCGGTTTCACATGGCTTCTGACTTGGCTGCCCAAGTGGCAGAACTTGCACATTTTGTAAATGTTTTAGTAGATAAAGCTAATGATACTACCATGGCAGAAGAGTTAGAATAAACAACAAATTATATTCATGTCCGGGATGGTTTAAATAATACATTTGCAGGACTATAATAGCCCGGAGGTTACGAAACCATCCGAGGCTGAAATAGAACTTGTTATAACAAATAACAAGTTATGCCTAATTTACAATATAATGTAATAACAACAATATACTAACAAATATACGCTAACATCCCCCCTTATTACATTATTTTGGTAATGATATAACTATTAGCTATACTAACATCCCCCCTGATTACATCATTTTGCAATACAAAGAGAGTTGCGAAACAATTCAAATTTGACACGTGCAAGTGCCTTAGTGAAAATGTCTGCAACTTGAGCATCGGTGGGAATGTGCTGAAGCTGAATTCGGTGCCTCGAAACTTCATCTCGAATGAAATGACATTGTGTGTCAATGTGTTTTGTTCTTTCATGATGGACTGGATTCTTGACTAGGTTCGAGAACACCCTGATTGTCGCAAAACAAGTGTATTGGAGATTTGGATGGATGACCCATACTTGTCAGAATGCGACGCAACCATATCACTTCGCACACAGCTTCACGTGCGGCGCGATACTCTGCCTCTGTTGATGAAATAGCAACCACCTGTTGCTTCTTGTTGTGCCAAGAGACAGGACCGGATCCAAGATGAAAAATATATCCTGAAGTTGACTTGCGATCATCAAATGATCCGGCATAGTCGGAGTCCGTGTATCCTTGTAAGAAGAATTTGTTGTTCCTCTTGTATTCTAGGCCATATTCCATTGTGCCATGGACATAGTGAAGAACACGTTTTGCTGCTTTCCAATGAGTGGTCTTAGGCTCCTGCATGAACCTCGAAAGATAGTTCACAACAAATACGAGATCTGGCCTAGTATTGGTCAGATATATGAGACTCCCAATCAACTATCGATAGAGAGTACCATCTACCTGAGGTGAATCATCATATCACGATAACTGAAGTCCAGTCTCCATCGGAGTTGCCATTGGCTTGCAATCAGTCATGCGATATTTTTCTAGCAATGTCTTGGCATATTTTTTCTGAGACACTTTGATGGAGTGCTCCTTCTGGCTGAATTCCAGACCAAGACAGTAATGGAGAAGTCCGAGATCTGACATCTCAAAATATTGACACAAGTCTCTTTTGACAGTAGAGATCATAGTTTCGAAACTCCCTGTAATGAGCAGATCATCAACATAGAGTACAAGCAACACTATCTCAGAACCCTGTTTCTTGAAATAGAGGTTTGCATCTGATGGACATCTCTTAAAACCATGCTACAGGAGGTGATTGTCCATTTTTATATACCAAGCTCGAGGAGCTTGTTTCAGGCCATATAAGGATTTGACCAATTTGCAAACTTTCTGTTGTTGGCCTTCCACTGCAAATCCTTCTGGCTGAGTCATATAGACTTCTTCTTGGAGATCACCATTCAGAAAGGCACTTTTGACATCCATCTGATGAACTTTCCACCCAAACTGTGCTGCCATAGCACAAATAACTTGAATTGTTGTCATCCGAGTAGTAGGTGCAAAAGTTTCCTCGTAGTCAATGCCTTCCTTTTGAGCATAGCCCTTTGCAACAAGACGGGCCTTATGCTTATCAATTGTCCCATCTACTTTGTACTTGACTTTATACACCCATTTGCAGCCAATGGGTTTCTTTTCATGCGGCAGATCGACAAGCTTCCAAGTTTTGTTTTTCATCAAAGACTTATACTCTGCATCCATAGCAACCTTCCACTGAGGCTCACCGAGAGCAACTTGTACTGATGCAGGTTCAAGATCGTCTATGGAAGACATAAACACCTTATCACTATCAATATCCATATCTTTTGTATCTCTTGCTGGATCTACAGAAAGTTCTTCAAAAGATTGACACAGATCATCAACCCCAGTATTCTCTGTTGCAGCTTTCTCCTGTCGAGCCATGCTACGAGTACGAGGCCTATCCAAAGTCAAATCTGGTGGAGTAGATAGCTTAGAGTCTTTGATTGTATTTGTATACCACTTTGGATTCTTCTTCTTAGGTGTTGAAGAAGATCCAGAAGAACCTCCAACCTTTGATGAAGGAGATTTAACAACCTGAGTTTCCACAAGGTCTAGGTATACATCTGATGTGTTTGCTGATGTGAAAGCCTCATCAAAAACAACATCTCTACTTATGTGAATCTTCTTGGTTAAGGGATCAATCAAACGATAACCCTTAGAGTGCTCATCATACCCAAGAAGAATACACTTCAATGTCTTCTCATCTAGCTTCTTCCTTTTCTCTTTTGGTATGTGCATGAAAGCTTTACATCCAAAAATGCGTAGATGAGAAATGGAGGGTTTCCTACCACTCCATGCTTCCTGTGGAGTCATTCCTTGTAGGGCCTTTGTGGGTGCCCTATTCAATAGATATATTGTTGTGGTGACAGCTTCTGCCCAATATAGTTGCTCAAGTCTAGCTCCTGTGAGCATGCAACGAACCATTTCCATGATGGAACGATTCCTCCTTTCAGCAACTCCATTTTGCTTAGTATAAGCAGTAGTTAACTGTCTTGTGATCCCATTTTCTTTCAAGAATGCAAAAAATTCTTTAGAGGTGAACTCCCCCCCTCGATCTGAGTGGAGGGTCTTTATAGAAGTCCCTGACTCCTTCTCAACAGATTTCTTGAATTGTTGAAAGAAGCCAAATGCTTCAGATTTTAGTTGAAGAAAGAATACCCACATCTTTCGTGAGTAATCATCCACAAATAACTAAAAATACCTCTTACCCCCACAAGCTGTTGGGAGTGAAGGGACCGCACAGATCGGTATGAACCAACTCCAGAGGTTTCTTTGCTCTTGTAGAGCTCTTTTCAAAAGGCACTCTATGTTGCTTTCCTGCCAAGCAGTCAGAGCAAACTGGTAAAGTGGTAGAAAGGGAAGGAAGACCCTTAACCATCTCATACTTACTTAGCTCAAGTAAGTAACCAGAACTCAAATGTCCATATCTCTTGTGCCATAGGGAAGTTGCCTCCTTTGTAGAGACTGTCATGGCAACATGTGGAGTAGAGATAGTATCTAAGGCAAATAAGCCATGCTTATATGAAGCGGTTGCAATGTTCTTACCCCTCCTGGTAATAGAACAACACTTCTTGCCTCCCTCAACACTAAAGTTCACAACCATATCTTTGTCTAGAATTTGTGTGACTGACAACAAATTGTTTGCCAATCCTGGAACATAGAGAACTTTATCAATCTGACACTTGCCATCGGGAAGGGTGACTGAAACAGTGCCTTCTCCCTGAACCTTGTAGGTTTTATCATCAGCAATAGTGACAGGTTTGCCCTCTTTGGCCTCAAAAGACTCAAACCACGATTTGTCACCAGTCATGTGCTTACTGGCTCCAGAATCAACATACCATATAGGATTCGTCTGCTTGGACACTGTGGTAGTCATGAGAACTTTGTGAGCTCTCTCAGAATCCGTGTCAGATTCTTCAACAACAACATTCACTTGTTGTTTGTTCTTTTGTGGTTTGTTTTGGCCTTTCTGTTTTGATTGCTTATTCTTATGCCAACATCTGTTTGTATCATGACCTTCTTTGTCACAGATCTTGCAATATCTCTTTTTCTATTGAGGTTGTTGAGTTTGTTTCCCTTTTGAATCCTTTTGTGAATTCCCTCCCTTCTAAAAATTACCCTTCTTCTGGTTCTGCCCTTTCCTGTTGATGTAGAGAGCAGTGTTAGAAGAATCATCTCTCTGTAGTTGGCGTGCTTCCTCCTCTTGAAGCATATTAACCAATTCTACAAAAGTAACTTTCCGTTGTGATACCTGAAGGGAAGTGATCAACACCCGATAAGAATCAGGTAAAGCTCTCAATACAACTGAAGTAAGGAGCCTGTCTTCAAGCTGGTTCTCCCAAAGAATTCAACTTTGCTTTCAATTCAGAAACTCTGCAAAGAAAGAATTCAACTGTCTCACCCTGCTTCATGCTCAGACTATGTAATTGAGATTGAAGAAATAGAATGGTGGAATCATTCTTTCCCTCATATATAGTATTAAGGGCATCCCATGCCGCTTTACTAGTTGCACAGTCAGCAATATGGGGTTGGACTTCATCAGACACAGCAAGCAAGATGAGCACTTTTGCTTTACTGTCTAGCTTATCAAAGTCTCTTTGAGCAGTAGATGGAGCTGTAGCACCAGCAATAGGTGAAGGTCTGGTTGTTGCTCCAGATACAACATCCCATAAATCATCCATTGCTAGGATGGCCTTCATCTTATTTTTCCATGGTGTGTAATTAGGACCTTTCAACAAGCGATGAGAATCGGTCATTAGTTTTGCGAGACATGATGAAGGTTCCTTATAACACCAATTGGTCCCCCTTTCGATATACCTTTTGCTAGGCCGTTATACCGTACAAAATACCCGCCCTTACGTGAGGGAAACTATAGGTATTTAGAAAGATCAACAAAAAATCACCCGCCCTTACGTGAGGGAAACTATAGGTGATCTTTAGAGATCATACGATACGTGGAACATAAGCAGTACTAAAAAGGGAATCACCTTGTTGATGGCACCTACCATAGAAGATTCTTCTCATGCGTGGGGCGTAACTTCCCCTAAACACTATGAAGAATACTTCGTCAGGATTTACGCCTAAACACAAGAACGATTAAGGGTAGTGGATGGAGTAAAAAAAATGCAAAATGGCAAACTTATCTCTCCCCGACGATTTATAGAGAACAAGCTCAGACGTCGTTGTAGCAGACTATATTAGGCGACAGATACAGTAGCGCAATCATGACAGCTTTACACTGTAAGTGCTGGCCAGAGGTATCACAAATACCGAACGCTGCAGTGCAATAAATTGCACGGATGGGTTTTAATTATTTCGGGGACTTAGGGAGTGAATTTGATTTTAACTTTTAATGTTATAGTGCAAGAAATCAAATATGCAACATACAACAAAGAAAAGTGCCCTCAGGAATAACCCACTAGGTGTCGGGCGCAACCGAAAATGCACCTTTACAATAATGCCAAATTTGCTTTTCAAAAATTACTCACTTTCCCCCTTTGATTTTTGAAAAAAAATACCCCCTTCTTTTATCAAAAAAAAAAAATTCCCACAAATGATTTTGAAAATTATTTTATAACCTTAAAGTTAAAAAAAATATTAATTTTAATTTATATAGTTTTAAAAAACCTTTAAAGAAAAAATTAAAATCAAATTAAAAAATTTAATTTTAATTTATAAAGGTTAAACTATAGAAAATAAATTAAAATTAAAAATTAAAGTTTAACTTTAGGAAAAAAATAATTAAAAAAAAATGTGGAAATTTTTTTTTTACCTTTGTTGAAGAGGGGGTCGGCAGGATTGGAACCCGCGACCTGCAGGCTCCCAGAGCCTTACCGCACAGTCCACCACCAGGTGGACTAGCGGGCTGATCCGTCAGGATCAGGGGCCCCCTCGTATTTGAGGAGGTCCCGGCAGCCCTGCTGCTAACTTTCCTCCTCCTCTTCTTGTCTGGCAGCGGCAGGTGGCGACGGGGGTGGCCTGCAGCCTCCGCTGTTGTGGCCTGAGCACGGCCTGGTCGCGCGTGCAGCGCGCGACCTCGACTGTCGTGCCTACAGTGCGATGGGAGTGGGGGGAGGTGGGGGGCCTCCCCAACGTCGCGCGGACGCGCGACGTGTGGAGGGAGGGGAGGGGGGGCCTCCCACAGTCGCGTCTACGCGACGGGAGTGGGAGGGAGGTGGGGGGCCTCCCCAACGTCGCGGACGGCAACGTCGCCGCGGACAGGCTCCCAATCCGCGGATGCGCGACGTGTCGCGTCTGCGCGACGGGAGTGGGGGGGAGGTGGGGGGCCTCCCACAGTCGCGCGGACGCGCGACGTGTCACGTCTGCACGACGGGAGTGGGGGGAGGGGGGGGGCCTCCCACAGTCGCGTGGACGCACGACGTGTCGCGTCTGCACGACGGGAGTGGGGGGAGGGGGGGCCTCCCACAATCGCGTCTACGCGACTGGTTGGGGGTGAGCCTCCCAACGTCGCGCGTGGATGCGCGACGTGTTGAGGGGAGGATTATCCTCCCAACGTCGCGCGTCTGCGCGCGACGTAAAATAATTTTTTTTTTTTTTTAAATCCGTTGCGACGTCGCGCGATTGCGCGCGGCGTAAAATTTTTTTTTTTTTTTTAAACTCCGCGGAACGTCGCGCGATTGCGCGCGGCGTGAATTTTTTTTTTTAAATTCGCCTTCCCAGCACAGAAAGAAAAAAAATTGCGTCCTCCCAGCACAAAAAAAATGCGTCCTCCCAGCACAGAGAAAAAAATGCGTCCTCCCAGCAACCAGATGCTGTGTTCCCAGCAAAAAAAATTTACAGTCGCACGTCCCAGCAAGCGTCTGCAAAAAAATTCTGCACAAGCTCGGATACCATGTTAGAATAAACAGCAAATTATATTCATGTCCGGGATGGTTTAAATAATACATTTGTAGGACTATAATAGCCCGGAGGTTATGAAACCATCCGAGGCTGAAATAGAACTTGTTATAACAAATAACAAGTTATGCCTAATTTACAATATAATGTAATAACAGCAATATACTAACAAATATACGCTAACAAGTTCTTGGTAACCTTGCAATGAAGGTAAATGACATTTCTGTCCACAATCTTCTGCTCATGATTCTCGCCTGAGAGTTCATTGTAAGTACCACTTTATGATGGATCCTGGAACCCTGAAGTCTTGAATAGTTGGATTCTTGACATGAGTTCTTGGTTTTCTTACACTCAACTTTCAGATGAGGATATGGTTCCATATGCTAAGCTAAAACTTTCTGGTTTAGCTAAAGTACTTGTTGAAATAAAAAGAGGTCATGATGAACTCACCTCTTGGGATGAGCTTGTAGACTGTCTTAAGACCAATTTTTATCCTTCCAATTATTCTAAAGAATTGGTAATTAAGTGGTTTCAATTTCGACAAGGTACTAATATGACTGTGCAGGAATATATCTTTCAATTCAACAGGTACAGGATACTTTTAAATGTGGAGGAAGATATTAAAGCTTTGATTCTCAAATTTCAAAGTGGCTTATTGGAACATTTGTACAGGGAAATTATGTTTGTTTCTATGGAAACATTGGATTCAGTTTTCAACCAGGTGCAACTTGCGGAGGACAAGTTCAAAGCGCATTCGCAGGCATTTCGCGCACTTGCTACTCAAGTGGTTGCAAACTCATCAAAAGGGAATAGTTCTTTCTCACAAAAGAAGAATTTTGCTCAAAAGAAGAATGTTTCTTCTCCATCTCCTTATTCTCCTTCTCCTTCCGCTTCTACTCCTTCTTCTTCTTCTTCTTCCAAACCTTCTTCTTCTAAAAAGTTTTGTAACTATTGTAAGAAAAAAGGTCATGAAAAAGCTGATTGTTTTAAGCTTAAAAAGAAGAGTTTAGTCATCACTACTCAAGAGGAGGATGCTTCCAAAGGTCCCCTTGAGTCAGTAGGAGAAAGTAGAGTATACATGAAATTATGAGGTAAGCTCAATGAGGTTACCTTGGTAAATGTAAGTTCATCAGGGGCGCTCGTGATGCTTTGTTCATCACTCGAGCTCATTTGCTCCATAATTTTGCAATAGATTGTATAGTGGATAATGGCTCACAGAAAAATCTAATTGCGAGGTCCATTGTCGAGAAATTGAAGTTACCTATGGAGCCTCATCCTCAACCTTATTCTTTGGGTTGGAAGGATAGTGGAAGGGGCTCAGAAATCACTCACACTTGCACATTAAAATTTGCACTTGGCCCACATTTCATAGATCAAGTCACTTGTGATGTGACTCCTATGGATTGTTGTGGGATTTTGCTTGGACAAAATTTTTAGTATGATCGGAGAGCTATTTATGATGCTTTCAAAAGAACCTACACACTTCAAAAATATGGTAAGGTCTTTCTCATTAAAAGCACCAACACTCCTAACATCATTCTAAATTCCAACCAAACAAAAAGGGCAATTAAAAAAGGTGGTGACGTTGCTCTAATTTTTATTCGCTCTCAAAACACTCCTACATCCACATCCATTCCAAAGCAACACTCTTCAATGGATAAAATATTGCAAAATTACTCACACATATTTCAGGAGCCAAAGTCTCTTCCTCCAATTCGCACAATTAATCACAACATTGAAATCATTCCTGGTTCTTCACTACCTAATGCTCCCATGTATAGACAATCTATTTTGCAAAATGAAGAAATAAAAAGGCAAATAGAAGATTTGTTGTCTAAGGGTTTCATTAAGGAAAGTACTTACGCTTGTGCCTCACCTATTTTGTTGGTTCTTAAAAAATATGGCACTTGGAGATTATGCATTGATTTTCGTGCTTTGAACATAATTTTTATAAAGAATAGATATCCACTACCACGCATTGATGATTTATTAGATCAGCTCCAAGGAGCTAAGTTCTTTTCAAAAATAGATCTCAAAAGTGGATATCATCAAGTGCGTATCCAAGCTGAGGATACATGGAAGACAACTTTTAAAACGAAGATGGGCCTCTTTGAATGGTTGGTCATGCCCTTCGGTCTTACTAATGCTCCTGCAACCTTCATGAGGTTGATGAATGATGTATTTCGTGATGTACTTGACAAATTTGTAATAATATATCTTGATGATATATTGATATTCTCAAAAACTTGGGAGGAACACCTTGGGCATATCCATCATACACTTGATATTCTTGCGAAGAATCAATTATATGCCAATTCTTCCAAGTGTTCTTTTGGCAATACTTTAGTTTCTTACCTTGGTTATGTGATTAGTGAAAGTGGAATTCAGGTAGATCCCACAAAAGTTGATGTTTTACTTAAGTGGTCCCCTCCTTCAACTCTCATTGAGTTAAGGAGTTTCCTAGGACTTGCGAATTTTTATCGCAAGTTCATTCCTCAATATTCCACTCTTGCAACTCCATTGCATTATCTCACTAAGTCTAAAGTTCCATTTCATTGGGAGAAAAGCCAAGAGATTGCCTTTGAGAAACTCAAAAAGAAACTTTGTACAGCACCTATGTTAACTTTACCCGACCTCTCTCAACCTTTTGAGATTGAAACGGATGCCTCTAAAGTTGCCTTAGGAGTTGTGCTCAAACAGAATGGTCATCCAGTTGCTTATCATTCAGAAACTTTTTCTGCTGCTAAGTTGAACTATTCTACATATGACAAGGAGTTGTATGCATTAGTTCAAGCTATCAAAAAATTGGAGACATTATATTTTGGGAAAAGATACAGTAGTACACATTGATCATATGCCTCTCAAGTTTTTACAATCTCAAAGTAAAATTGAAGAATCAAGACATATGAAGTGGGCCTCTTACCTCCAACAATTTCACTTGGTGATCAAGTACAAAAAGGGGAAGAGTAATATTATTGTTGATTGTTTGAGTAGGCCTCCTACCGCTCTTGCCTTAATAGTTATGTCCACTTCACACTTGGGATTTAAGACTTGGCCTAATCAGTATTCACAGGATCCTGATTTTGGAAAAATATTTGAGCAAGTGAGTAAGCCTTCTTCTTCCAATTTGCGTCCTTTCCAAGATTTCTACATCAAAGAAGGACTTCTTTACAAATTGGACAAGGTTTGTGTTCCTTGTGAGCCTAGGGTGTCACTTCTTAAGGAAGCTCATTCTACACTTTATGGTGGTCACTTTGGGAAGCACAAAACACTTCATCACTTGCAAATATTTTTTTACTGGCCTAAAATGCAGAGGGATGTGTTGAGATTTCTCAAACAGTGTGCAGTTTGTTGTCGCTCAAAACCAGCTAACGGGAAGTTTGGCTTAGGCATGCCTTTGCCCATTCCTTCCCATCCTTGGGAAAGCATTTCCATGGATTTGGTTAGTGGTTTTCCCATGACGGTGCGACAACATGATTGTGTGTTCATGGTGGTTGACAGATTCAGTAAGATGGCTAAGTTTATTCCATGCCACAAGACAAGTTCTGCAATAGACTTAGCCCAATTGTTCTTTGATAGCATTTGGCATTCCTTTGGTCTACCTACCAGCATTATATCGGATCGTGATTCACGCTTTGTGGGTCACTTTTGGCATTCTTTGTGGAAAATTTTGGGAGTTTCCCTTAACTTTTCCATCGCCTATCATCCACGATCGGATGGGCAGACTGAAGTGGTAAACCGTACCCTTGTGCAAAGTTTACGAATCTATCATCACGCTTCACCAGCAAAGTGGGACTTGAGTCTCACTCATATTGAACATGCCTACAATAGGGCCCTACATTCTTCTACAAGTCACTCACCTTTTGAGGTTTGTATGGGATTTCAGCCCTTGGCACCTTATGAGTTACCTTTGTCTTTGCCTTCTCCTGTCACTTCACATCTTCAGAAGGAGCAAGACAAGGCACACTCATTTATTCAGCACTTGCACAATCTTCAATCAAAGGTGATTGAGATTTTGCAAAAGACACAGCAGCAGCAGAAAAAGGCCATGGATCGACATCGCATTCCTCATCCATTTCAGGTTGGTGACAAAGTTTGGTTGCATCTTGACAAGCGGCGTTTTACTGATAAGACTCATAGTAAAATCAAACCGATTTGCTATGGGCCTTATACTATTCTTCAACAGGTGTTCGAGAATGCTTTCCACCTTGATCTTCCCACACACTTGGGAATTCATGGCGTCGTCAATGTAGATCTTTTGAAGTTGTACTTTGACTCTACATTGGAGACCGCACCAGCTATCAGTCATCCTGTGGACGTGGTTCTTGATTCTCAGTTACCATTGGATTTCAATCAGATCTATGACACGAAGACTCGACAGACTCGCCAGGGGTCTACCACCTCATATCTTGTGGCTCGACGAGGACAGTTGCCGCATCAGGCTCATTGGATTTCTTTTCATCAGATGTCCCGTGACTTTCCTACTCTTCTGAAAGCATTGGAGGCCAATGCTTCTATTGTGGGGAGGCATGATGAGGATTGATGTTTGATCACTCATATGACCCCTCTAGTAGTTCCTAGCTAGGTTTGCATAGTTTATTTCTTGCAAATTAATATTGTAAGTGAGTCTCCTTCTCACATGCACTTGTGGGCACTAGTTATCTTCTAGTTGTCATTTAGGAGTGTTAGTTAGGAAGTGTGAACTCAAAGTAGGAAGTGTGTACTTCAAGATAGCTAAAATGGATCTTATAGTTAGCATTATTCCTTTCTTCTTAACTTAGAAGTTATGTGCATTCTCCTTTGCACTTTTGTAGCTTATGGTTAAGCATATTGGATCAAATCCATGATTTGATGGGTTTGGTTATGTATTTTGGGCCATTAGAGCCTATATAATGAGTTTGTAAATAATATGAAGTTAGTTGGATTTTCAATCCTTTTCAAATGGCCAGTTTTTTAGATGGATGTTAAAAGTGCTTTCTTACATGGGGAATTAAAAGAGGAGATATTCATGGAACAACCTGTTGGATTCACTCAAGACTCCTCCCTTTTTTGTAGACTAAGGAAATCTCTCTATGGTCTCAAACAAGCTCCTAGAGCTTGGTATGAAAAAATGGACCCCTTCCTTCTTTCCTCAAGTTTTTCTCATTGTGAGTTTGATGCCACAGTCTACATTTGGAGAGATGAAGAAAAAATCACCCTATTGGTTCTCTATGTTGATGATCTACTACTCACTGGTAATGACATTTCTCACATTCAGACTATCAAAGACTCCCTTTCTAAAAAAATTGAAATGGTTGATCTAGGTTTAGCTCATTACTTTCTTGGGATTCAAATAAATCAAACAGATGCAGGAATTTCATTATGTCAACAAAAATACACTCTAGACCTTCTTCAATGATTTAAAATGATTGATTGTAAACCTTCTTCTACACATTTTTAGTCTAGAGTCACTCTAAGTACTTCCTGCAAATCCCCTCTATGTGATGCTACTCTATACCGACAGCTTGTAGGGAGTCTGCTATACCTCAATCATACTCACCCAGATATTTCATATGTTGTTGGTTTGATATCTAGATTCTCACATCAACCTCATTTTAGCCATTGGTAAGTAGCAAAAAGAATCCTACGCTACTTGCAAGGAACTACTCACTTTGGGATCTTATATGAAGGAAAATATATGGATATCATAGGTTTCATAGATTTTGATTGGGCAGGTTCAGTAGAAGACAAATGTTCAACTTTTGGCTATGTATTTTGTCTTGGTTCTTCACCAATTGCTTGGTAATGCAAAAAACAAGCAGTAGCATTATCATCTATAGAGGTAGAATACAGAGCAACAATTTTGGCTAGTCAGGAAGCTCTTTGGCTTTGTAGGATACTAAGAGAATTTGGTTTTTTCCATGACAAACCTATTACTCTTTGGTGTGATAATCAGAGCACAATTCATATTTCCCGTAATCTAGTTGAGCATCAACACACCAAGAACATTGAAATTCACATGCACTTCATTCGGTAGCATATTCAAAAAGGGGAAATACACTTGGACTAGTGGTAGCCTCCTGAGCGAGCTACGAAAGCTACGAACACCCAAACAGTACTAATTAAGTAAGGGATAAAATAAAAACAACTCTCACAACTATTTCATATAAAAAAATGCCTACTATATTCTCAAAAGATAGCAGAAGATGCTTTATATAAAGAAATAGTGGGACACTTAAAAGGAAACTATCAAAAAATTAGACAAAATAAACCAATTAAAGAAACGCTTCAAGAGGTAAGAATATGGAATGCAAGCATCTACCAAGGCTCTTTGAAAGAAGATGTAAAACTTATTGATTTATTCCATGGATCAACTTTGTATAAATAGAAAAGTTGATCATTGAGAGTCGTTGGATTACAACAACTCAACAATTTTGAACTAGTCTAAACTGAGAGTTCACCTGACTCATGGAAGAGTGGTAACTCAAGTAAGTCTATCCTAGTAGAACTTAAGAGAATAAATATTTATTCTAACAAAAACAACTCCTAAACCTATTGCCATAAATGAAACAAAAGAAAACATGATTGAAACTTTAAATCAAGTTCATAGACAAATAATTATTAAATCTAAGATTCAATCTTGTAATGATTTTTGTTTAGGAGACATCCTAAAGGCTTGCAAATTGTTATACAAGTTCAATTGGCCTAAAAACATGGAAAATGAATTGGTTTTAAATTTTTTAGAAATAGGCTCCTTCTTGCAAGACCTCATATTTGAAAAAGAAAGCCTAATTCTAAATCATGAATTGAATTGTAGAAACTACATTTTAAATAATAAACAAGAAAGAATTAAAAATCCATCATTGTCTTACCATTTCAATGTGTTGAAGTTTCACTATAGGATTGATAATATAAATGAATCAAATTGGCAAAATGAGATTGGCATAATGAGAGGTTCTATTTTTGGCCTAATCTTATTTTTATTAGATTCCTATAAAATATGGTATGCATATCAAGATAGATATCTTTTAAATGGTGAAAATCGCATTTGGGATCCAGGAAATGGATAGCTTAAATTTTTGCATCATCTTGTACATAGTGTATATTTTTTGTAATTTGTTTTGGTTTTCTTGTTCTGATAGATAATTGTTTTGGTGAACTTATTAGTTGGTTGTTTTATTTTTGTTTATTTATGTTTTGTGTCTATGAAATTTTGGATGTGTTGTTTGTTATGTTATAATAAATTGAATTTTGCCAATTTTTTGGAGTTCAGTTATTGTGATGATGTTTGTTGTTGAGTTTGAAACATACTTTCGTGAGGTTTTTTGTGATTGCGGTAGTTGTTATATGGACACTAAATATTTGGTGATTTCATTTGGTATTTGTTCCTAAATTATTCAAGACAAAATTACTCACTTTGAAATCATGCAAAATTTGAAGAAAAATAAAGTGAGAAGTTTAGTATATATCTTTATGAATTTGGACTAAGACAATGAAATTTGAAACAATGGAATCATCTTGCATAAGCTCCGTAAGTTCTACAAACACATTAAATGAATATCTTTTGAAAATCTGGAAGGTTGAAGTTTGTTGGTTTTGCAAATTAAGGTGAAAATTAATATACTCAATTTAGCCTTACTTGATCTCTAACCCAAATGGCAGGTGAATTTTGCAAAACAATATTAAGCTTGAATAAAAAGTAAGCAAAGCAAATACAATGGAAAGTAATGATAAATCAATCACCACAGTCTAGATAGCCTTCACCGGGGCTATAGATGCCTAACGAGCAGTGGAGCTAGGTCTAGACTGAAATAAAATACAAAATATAAAATTCACCTAATATTTGGGAGATTCAAATAATCTCTACCGGGGCTATAAACGCCTGGTCGACAGTAGAGCAATGTCTGAAGAGAGCAAGGTAGAGGTATACTTTAAAAAGAAAAATATCTAATAGTCTAAATGCAAAATTGATAAATGGAAATCCAAATGATTTCAAAGATATAGAATGAACCATAGTGCACACACCAAGCATAAGCAAATGTTTTAGTTATTTCAGTTTGAATTTGTCTATTCACATTCTCTGTATGTTACTGATGCTCATATTTCTAATATTTGGGTTTTGTTAGTTTTAGATTTGGGTTCTAAGTCCGGAATTTTTAGGAACATTCTCTAGAAGAGTTGCCTTTGTTGTGACTCCTTCACAACGACCCCAAGATTGGGGACCCACTCGAAAATTGAAAATTTTATGTTTTTGTGATTTGTCAGTTTATCATTGGGATAGCTTGTTGACATCATGGTATTTAATATTGTTTGTGTTTTATTTATTTATTTTGTTGTATTTATGTTATTATTATTTTGTGTTTTTTATGTTAAAGTGTTTTATTGTTATTTTCTTTTTGACATTGTAATATTATAAGTTTAAAAGCTTATAATATAAGCTATTATAAAATTAAAATGTTTTAATATGCAAAAGAAGTTTATTATGAAAATATATTTATTAGGGTATTTTAACATTTACTTTCAAAACATTTTAATTAATTTAATTTAAAATATTAAATTGTTTGGATTAATAAAATGTTTGTCATTATTTTGTTTCACAGGTTTGAGGCAGATTTGGAAAATTTAACTTTGGTGGTTCGCCCCGATAAAGTATTCGAGGAAGTCAAGGAGAGGTGATTTTGGGTGCACATCTCGTCGAAAGTCATATTGTGAGTTGACAATAATAAATTATTGATTCTTCACCACCATTTAAATGTGGGATGAATAAAGAATGGGAACATGATCGGTGATAGATTAGCAATAGTACAAGGAGCATTCGATGGTTTCAAAATATTTAATATTTGAATATTAAGGAAATCATGCAAAGCACCTATTAAGATGACAATGATAATTGAGTAAAGCAACGAACTCATAGGATGCTGGAAAGAAGTGTTGTTTCGAGGATGATTTTCATGACACAAGAAAAATCTTGAACATGTGTACCGGGTGGCATGAAGAGGAAGAATGGGCACCCAAAAGTGTTGATATGCTAGAGAAATATATTTAAAGATGTACCAATGACATATCATTGTTACTCCCAACATGATACAGGTAAATCAAAAATTAATTTTAGCAATCAGAACAAGTTTAGGTTTGAGGTTCTGAAGGGATTTGAACAACATGATCATCAGAGAAACGAAGCAAATGTCATGATGGCATATATGCGAATGTGGTGGAGTGTAGCTGTCCAGAATATGCATCATCGAAGCAGATTTTTAGAGTGGTAACATGGCTGAAATGATGTGATTGGCAAAGTATGGTATAGAAAAAAACATTTGGGTGTGGGCATCTAGTGAAATTAAAGATGAACCCATATATTTATGTGTCCACAACATAGTGTATGACATGTAATCACGACATCATTTTGTTGATGAATGGTGTAGCGGGTACTATGAACATGTAGGGAAATGGACGTATATATCATTAACACATCGTGAGCTATGAATGCAGGGAAGTGGACGTATATATCATTAACACATTGGGAGTCATGAAGAGCTGATGGAAATATCGTTGGATATAAGTAACGTGGATATAATGGATATCATTCATAGAAGTGAAACATTAGAGGCTTATTTTGACTATTTTTGTGGTGCAAGAGAATTTGAACAAGTCAGTTGCAATAAGTTTGAGCCTCTTTGCAGATTCATGATCAATCGATTGCATAGTGATTAGAATATTAATTAGTGATGACATATAGTTTACAGGAATAGAAGTGAGTGGTTAATACAGTCAACATCCAAAACAATATATTTAGTAGGTGACATCATCATAGGTGCAACACACCTTGTCCTGCTACACGAAGCTTCGAAGGTTGAGGTGTGGGAGTTCGTGCATCACCTACATAGCATAGGAGTATTATTCTATGTTTTTGTTATTCCTATTGTGTGCAGAGAGGAAAGTGTAAGGGTCGATTGCACAGAAATTTGAATTCAATGGCATCTTATGAGTACGAAGCCCAAAAGTTGATGTTTTATACAAACCTGGATTTATATTCAACAAAAACAGCAGATCGTGGGTTCTTTTCGTTGAAGATGAAATAACATTGGAAGAAAAATTTTAATCTCATAAAATGAGAGTGATGGCTATGATGTTGAAACAAGGAGATTGCATTTCATTTTATTTTAAATCAATAACATAGGGGATGCAAAATATCGACGCAACATACAGACGATTACAGAAAGTTTAACAAAAAAATAAAAGCATCAAGGAAGTTGGAAATGATTAATTATTAAACTTGGATAATTTGTTTATTGGGAGTTTTATGGTTTTTCGTTTATCTTAAATAAATGGTGAAAGATTATCATTTTATTAAAATATATATAAAATAAAAATGTTAATATGATCATTACTTTAATAAATGAAAAGTTTGTGGCTAAAAGTTATGATGTTATAAATGACAAATTTCGGTTGAGGAATAGTTGCGCAACCTAAAAAGCAACTAAATGAACAAAATTTTAAAACGGAATAAACAAAAAATTAGGAAATAAAGACCAACGAGATTGACAAGAAGAAGGGGGGACATTCGGGAAAGTGGAAGAGATTGGAGTTTGAATATTATTGGAAGCGAAAGGAGATATCAAAGGAGAAAGCAAGAGAAGAGTTAAAGTCTCTCGAGGTTGCACAAAAGGGTCTACTGCTGCAAATAGAGATTTTTGGAAATATTTTTATTGTAATATTTGAATAAATGCTTTCATTTTATTATGTCGAAATATGTATGTTGATTGTATTTCATCATATTAATAAAGTGTGGTGTTTTAAAATTTCCTCCCTTTGAAGATTGCACTAGGGTTAGGTTGAACTGTGAGATTTCTGGTTGATCTAAATCTAGTTTGAGTCCAGAGTATTTTCTATTTCATATTGTAACCTAAGTTCGAAGGCACATTTTATTTTTTTTAATTTTAATTTTTCATTTTATTTCCAAAAATATAAAAATTAAAACCCTAAATATCTCTCGAATATTTCAATGTTAGGGTTTTGATTAATTTGGTTTTCTAAATAATCATTTCTAAAGTTTATTTTAATTATTTGGAAAAATCAAAATTTTAAAGTTTTAATTAAATTTTTACATTTTATAAAGTCAATTTTTTTTGAAAAATTTAATTAATAACTTTATTATGTGGATTATGAACATAATGAATATCAAATTATATTTAAGTACCTAAGTGGGCCTCTTGTTAATAGTTGTATATTTGAGAGCAATTACAACATTATTTTACACTAACAGAACCTTGGAGGAAATAAAATTTTTATTTTCTTTGCAAGAGGGGATTTTGATCTTGAAACCCTAACTGTGAGTTCAATTTCACAATCGGTTTAAATTGACACTCAACAAGTAACTACTCTACTTTACATTTGACCACATGATAACAAGATTTTGTGCAGATATTATGCATGATTTCTTAACCCAATTAACTTATCTTTTAATTAATTAAAGTTACTTCGAACTATGCTTTTTCAATTTGATATGACCATGCATTTACTTAGCATACCTTAAAGGATTTATATGTTTGCTTGAAGTCTCTTTTAGAATTCACTGAGTGTTCAAGTTCTCATCTGGTGTCATGTGCTCTAAATACTTTTATTTACTGCATTTACATTCTCTAAAATGGGAAGGAGCAAAACTACCATCAACATGCCAATTATAAATGATAGTAATGATAGATGGGCGATGATGTAAAGGAATTATTGGATATCTACCAAAAATGTAAGAATGTATTTTGAATCAGGAACAATTATAGGGATGACTCAGAGTACCTAAAAGGTATGGAGAATATCATATAGTCAAGGCTTTCAAAGATGGGTACTTACTAGCAAAATGTGCATATGTGGTGTAGTGGATAATCTATAGAGTGGACTTAAATAAAAATAAGGGATTTGAATAACAAGTTGATTGTATGTTTTGAAAGTGAAGCATTACATACCATTTACAGACCCTCCTGAGAACTCTTTCATATATGAAAACTAGTACTAGTCCTTTGCTAAGAAATATAAGAGCATTGATGAAATTCTAAAGGGAAGGAGAGTGAACGAGAACAAAAACCCATCTCAAAAATGAAAGGTATGTTGTTTAGAATTTTAAGCTCAAAGTAAGATATGCTATGAACCAACTGTGGAGACTTATGGGTAAACTAGACACATCCCATTTTTTATACATTATGTGCAAGTAGTAATTTTATTATCCTTGAAGGAGTTAAATTTGATTGAGATTCTTTCCTTTTAGATAATTTATTTAGGAAGATTAAAAAATTCAAAAATTCTAGAGCCCTAGAGAGGCCTAGGTTCTATATGACTGCATTTTTTTATAGATATCTTGTGTGTAGTCTCACCACTCAATATTAGAGAAGTTTCCTATCTTAACTTTCTAGAGAGGCCACTTGTACATATATATTTTTAGAAATCTCTGGAAGGAAAACATGAAGGATAAAATTTTCTATTATATTCACTCTATTTTTTTTCCTAGTATTTATTCTTTATTAAACAATTCTTCTTATTCCTACCACATTAAGAAATCCAGGAAGACTTTACAGCCGTGTGCTGACTTATTTATTCAAACCCATCATAAATACATTAGACTTTGAGGCTTCAAAGAGAAGCCCCATTTGCTACCCAAGTGTGTACCAAATAAATTGCTACTCAAAGAGGTAGCTTATCATATGAAGGACAACCTCAATGGCTACATTAAAGAAATTCACTGGCCCATCCATGTGATTTTCACCCATTCCTTTTTCCATTGAAATTTTACCCAAAGAAAATTAGGGCATTTTACAAAGGGGGCCCCCAAAAAAAAAAAATTTTTTTTTAAAAAAAAAAAAAAAAAAAAAAAAAAAAAAAAAAAAAAAAAAAAAAGAAAGAAAAAACAACGCAAAGTATTCCGAGACTCTTGGGAAAAGGTGATTGAAAGAAGAAAAAGTAATGCTTCGAGGCATGGCTTGGGAAGCTCAGATTAGACCCCATTCCAAACTGGTACTTCAACTTCTTTCAAAAGGAGAAGTATTAAATTAAAATGACAAATTGAAGTCCTTGTGAGGATAGTTGTAGTAGAAGATACTCTTGTACAAACAAGGAAAAAGGACCTAAAAATGGAGTATGATGTTTTTGAAAACTTGTTAAGTGTCAGTAGTAGGAACCTTATGGGAAATTTTCTACTCAAACTCAAGCATTTTGCAAACTCAAAGTAAAATTATAAGATTTTAAAAAAATTCATACAATAAAGAAGAAGATTTCAAAAAGTTTCATAAAATAAAGAAGAAACTAATTGACATAGTAAACCCATAAATGTTCTTCCTAACTAATTTAAGTTTTTCAAATGAGAAAGAAGAATTTGCAAAAGGGACAATTATCTCTTGTTGATAATGAAACATTTATTAACTTTGTTGATTTTCCCACAAAGTGATAGGCTAGTTGGTAGTGATCCCTTGGAGGGTCGGGATCCCATTGGCTTCATTTTTACCTAGTAGACTAGGGATTATAGAGAATCCCTATGCAATTAAAAAATAAAATAAATAATTTGTTTATTTTTTTGAAATAATAAAGTTCAAATTGAACAAGTTTTGTTAACCATTTAGGTTCAACAAAAAAAGTCAAAAATAAATTGAAGTTGATATTCTTCAAACTACAATGCATGGTAATTAATTTTAAATAAGCTAAAAGTATTGATCAACAAGAATTAATGAATATTGGAGCCAAACCTTATTAACACCCACATCACTATGGTCATCGTTAATGTTGACAACAATATTTGACATGAAATTATGGTCAATATTACAAGAGATGCTCATGATCTCGTCTAAAATTATTTAATTTATAAACATCACATGTTAACATACGATGACACCTAATGTCAATCAAAGTTGATTTAGTATGAATCAATATTGATTCAAGTTATCAATCCTGTGAACATTTATGAAGATCTTAATCACATATCTGATATGTTATACTTGTGCTCTAAATATGAAGCATTTCCATCTATTAGTTAGCAAGGATATGAGGTACACATCCTTAAAATTGTGCTCTCATTATTTATAATCAATTACCTTCATTTACATTCCTATTTGATATTTGATATTCTATTTTCTATTCATTTATAAAACCTCACACATTTCATTTAAGCATTACCTCTAAGTCTATTATAATTACTTTTGCATTATGCTGCTTCAGCTTATATTCACACTGTGAAAATGCTTGGTGTCACCAGGCCCAATTTCAATTGTAACTTCCACCTGCCCACACCAAGTGAATGCTTGTAATGAAATCATTTGAGTTGCCTTCATGTTGTTAACTATATTAATAAATATGATTATCTTGTACTGCATTCTTCATGATTCTTATTCTTATTATAAATATAACATCAAAACACATCTTTGAGTAGGGCATGTCTAGTGACAAAAAACCTTCTACTTGGTGTCCTCATATCTGTCTTTGCAATTACCTTCATAAATTATGCATACCAATATTTATAATATGATATATTCAATATTTAATTTTTTTAATGGGTTATATGGGATTCAAACAGGTCTCACTTATATTAAGTCATAATGATATTATGATAGCTTCGTAATTATGTATATATCATTTGGCAAGATTTGAGTCTATGTTTCCTAAGCTAATGTTAGATGATATATTCAATATTTATTAATGAGTGAATGGATTAGTCTTTTCAGATCAACCAAAGGTGCTTGCTCAAGTTTACATAATTTTATAACATTATCTGTTAACTTGGATAGCTAAACCAGTATTATTCTTTGCCATCTGTGATGCACCTTTAGCCATAGATCAACTTATTTGTAAGTGTGTGATAATTTTGAAAGTTGGAGTAATAGTGGAGGCTTTGTTCCAATTATTTTAATACATTCAATCATTTGTAAGGATCCTATTAGAATTTTTTTAGATAAACTTTATGGTTGATGAGATTTCTAACTCTCTATTCTTAATCATCTCTTCATCCTTGTAATTAATTATGCATTTAGAAACTAAATAATCCTAGTTTATGTGTCCAGTTCATCTCAATTACCTGCTAGAGTCTTAGTTTCCACAAACGGTTGTACTAAATGAAGTGTACATGCACCTATCCAGATGATTAACTGCATGTATGTTAGACTAATTGAGGTCTTTGTGCATGCCCAATTCAAAGGCAATTTGAAATATTTTTATATGTCATCAATGAAGAATAAACATCATTAATTTTGATGGCTAACTTCTGTCATTTCCTTCTTAGTTTATCTATGTTTTTTTCTATTTGCATTCTATTTTTTTAATGATGTTGTTATGATTTTTAACTTAATTTCGTTTATTTTTCATAAATAACTAATCCAATATGGTAAGGTCCAAAGTAAAGCAATGTGGTAGATTTTCCCTGAATCGATATACCTTTTTAATGTTGGATTTTTTTTTGCATTTTCCTTGTGTACCTAGAAAATAATTAAGTCTAAACAAAATGAAATTAGAATAAACCATCTAATAAAGTTCGTATTTCCTCATTGGAAAATTTTGGTCAGTAGAGTACAGTTAGAGAGAGACAAGAAAGAGCCACAAACACAAAGTATGTTAGGTTGTTATTTATTTATTTTTAGTACAATGGATAGACACTAATAACACCGCACATAAAAGAGAAAAATAGTTAGCTCATTCCATTCAAAGGGGCCTTAGGATAGCTTGTGCATTTTATGAATAAATTCACTAGATGCATACCGATTTAATCTAAGGCACACCATAAAAAATGCAGGTAACATGAACACTAAAGCAATTGCTTGAAACTTGGCTCCCAGTTCATTGAGCTTAGTTCTATTTATAGAATCAAATATGGCTAATGAGTCAAATTGGCCAGCAAGATGAAGCTTCTTGTACAATATTTTTTATTAACCTAGTGGAATTGGTAGTAGCCATGGTAATCCACGTAGTCCCCCCTATAAATACTAAGTCTCATTCATGTTGAACCTTTTACACCATTGGGAACACATTAGAATATGGGCAAGTGCCCTGTTCGATAAGACCCGAGATTTGAACCTTGGACGTCCCCTCTATAACCACAAAGTTGCATTCATGTTGAACATTTTATGTCGTTGGGAACACATTAGAATACAGAAAAGCACCTAGTCTAGAGAGACCCGAGATTTGAACCTTGGGCGTTCGTCCCCCTTACAGGGTTTCACCAAACTAGTTTGTCTACACCTCGAATCTTTCTTGTACAATGTTTTAAGTGATACGATATTTCTAAATTATGGAAGACATTTTATGTTTTAATTTTTTTAGTACAAATGAGGTTGACATATTCTAAAGACCTCTTATTTGTGCCTTTATTTGGACTCTCCAACATGTTCTTCAAGAGTAGTCTTTACTATAAGCGCATAGAGTATGTTAGAAAAATACTTTTAGATAACTAGCACAAAAATCATAGGGAGTGTAGACTCTTCAACACAACCAATAAAATTATTGTTTTCTTCTCCAACCAATTTATGGTATCATAAGGAAATAATTTAGCATATAGTTAGATTCTTGTAATCTCATCATCTAGACAATTAAATTCTTTGTCCAAAAATATGCCCTATGTTAATGTTTTGTTCTCTTTTGTTATCAAAACTCTTTTTAAATTCTTCTTGGTGCATCTAGCTATTGCCTTGTCTTTAGTCATTTGGTTTTCTATAGAATATTTGATGGATTTTGTTAGTGAATTTTGAATAGAATTATTTTTTGAATGCAACTCACTACAACTGCTTTTAAGTCTTCAACCTTGGTCTTTATTGTGCCCTCTTTTTTTAAGGAATATATTTAATTGTATTTTATGGCTTTGTCCTTTTTTTCTAATTTGTTAATATTTTACCTATTTATGAGTTAAGCCTAATCTCTAGTTATAATTTTTAATATTCAACTTAAATTATAGTGGGTTTTTAAGGATGTTATTTTGGTTCCCTTATCAATTATTAGGCTTCTTTAAACATAACTTGTTATTGTAACTTGTACTTTTAATTTTGATTGACCATTTGATGGTTGTTTGTGTATATATATTTCTTCCTTAATTGCAGGATAGATTAATTGATAAGAAGTTTGGATATGTGATTCACCATAAATAAACCCAATTTGTACTAAAATTATTTGAAGGAAAATAGTCTTTTTGTATTTGTGATAGATTCTATCAATCATTTTTTTTTTTTGTGAAAAACATCCTAGAAGGGATTCCACTTTTGGGTAAGACCCAAGGAGGCAAGGGTATCTCTTCCACAAAAAACACCCAGGACTCGCACTTGGTCTACCACCTTTGACACATGCAAAGAGCATGCCTGAAACAACACAAAATAAGAACACACAAACACAAACACACAAAAAGCTAAAACAAATAAAGCATACTCCTTGAGTGTGTCGACAACACAAAAAAATAGCACACAAACACAAACACACAAATCTAAAATAAATAAAGCATACTTCTTAAGTGTGTTGGCAATAAAAAGCACAATCAAACACAAAAAAAGACACGAACCACATAGAACAAACACACAAACAACATAGGAAAACACAATCAAATAAAACACACACAATAAATAAAAAATAAAATTTAAAAAAATGACAAAAATAAACAATCCCAAAACACAAAACACATGGAGAAAATCACCAACACAACATAACAAACACTACCATAACAAAACATCAAAAAGAAACAAAAAACCACAGAACACGAAACACACAGAAAAAACCCCCAAAAATAACAAAACAAAACCAAAACATAAACAAAAAAATGAATCAAGTACACCACAAACGAAATTCAAAAAATAAATACAACAAAAACTAAGCCAAAGGAGCTATTGACAAATTCAACAAAATACAATAACACTTAAAAAAAAAAAAATCTTAACAAATTACCAAAAATATCATAAATTGCTTAGCAAAATAGCCAGAGCTTCCAACATTGCCATAAATAGATTGACTATAAACCTTAGTATTATGGCATCCTTATCCTTTTATTTGTATCTTGCTTCATTCCATTTGGGACTATAGGTTGGTTACTTTGTACCACGACACAACTATTGAAATTTGTATGGTTTTCTTGAGGATATTCTATCAACCATTTTATTGAGGAATGTTTGCATGAATATATTCTATGATTTTGTTTTGGAGTTCTCCAAATATTTATTATTATTTTGCCATGAACATAAAATAATATGTTCTTGGTTAATATAAGTTGTCATAGTTGTCTTTAAAGTTTTGTTATAGATCAAGGGATGATAAGCACAATGGTTTGAAATCAATTAATATTATATTATACTGGTTTACCATCACATACAATTAATCTTACCTTTTGCATTCTGTTAATATTTATTTTTTTATTTTAATTGGTTATATAGGGTTTAAATATATTTTACATATATTACATCATGACTATGTTTTTGCAGTATTTCATTGAACCAAATAATATTATTGTAGTATTTCATTGAACCAAATGAAGAACACAAGCTTATACTAAGAGGGGGGTGAACAATATAAGATAAAACTTTTCACTTCTCAATCCAAATGATAATAGCAATAATATCAATGCAGTAAATAAAATAATGCATAAATCATCACACATATGAGAGAGTTTTTAACGTGGTTCACCCAATGTGGGCTACATCCACAGAGAAATATTTCTTATAAATTTTTCAATAAATTTTGTGGGCTCCAACCCAAAGGAGAAACTAATACCCTATTACAATGTTCGTGGACACCAATCCACAGGAGATACCAATCCCCTCTCAAGTTCTGTGGACACCACTCCACTCTATTCTAGTTTTGTGGACACCACTCCATAGGAGACACCAATCCCCTCTGCTCTAGTCTTCTCCAAGACCTGCTCACAACTCTGCTCAAATATTCTCAACAAAACTTGTTCAAATTTACTCACAAAAATCTGCTCAAATCAACTCACAAAACCTGCTCAAATTTGCTCACAAATCCTGCTCAAAAGGTTCACTTAAATCTACTCCAAAACCTACTCAAATCTGCTCACATAACTTGCGCACAACCTGCTCAATCCTGCTCATAAAGTCTACTAAATCCTTCTCAAAGCTTGCATGCAAACAATGCTCATAAATTTTTAAATATGCTTTCCTCTACTATATCAATTCAAACATATTCTATCCATAATTTTTTTTCTCATGAACATATAGAATATGATATGCATTACAAATATGATAATATCCAATATGTTCTTTCATATTTATTAAGTCTATTGCTTTCTCATGTCTCACATTCATTACATTGAAGGATAGCTTTTAAACTTAGCACTTGATAATTGACCTTGTAATGTCCTTTTCTTCAATGAATCCTTTCATACTATCTTTGTACTTTTTGACACTTTGGTTTGCTTTACAACACTCTTTCTATTTATGTGAGACTATTCTATTTTTCTTACTTCCACATTCTCTTCAAAATCAATCATGAACAATACACAAACTTGTTTACAAATTTGAACTATAACTCTTGCACATCCACTCTCTTCTTTCAATCAAAATCAATGCACATCTAATCATTCCTTATACCTCCAACCATATGACAACAAAATATTTTCTTCAACCAAAACACTTTGAGAAAGGAATTAAATCACCATACCTCTAAATCTACCTCAATGATTATGATGAGCTTTCCAAACCTGTCTTTACAAAAATAGTTCCCTTTTGTTCCTCCAAAAATTTGGTTAGCAATTTTTTCTTTCTTGCACAGAAATTAAACCCTCTTTTAATATTTAAAATATAATTTAGAATCAATCACAATTACACCTTATATCTCCTTTTTCTAACATGCACAAGTACAAATAAATTTAACCATAATACACCTTATATCTCCTTTACTAATGCACAAATAAATTTAACTTTATAACTTCCTCACACAATATGCAAAATGTAATTTTTAATTAATCACAATATACCTTATGACTCCCTCACACAATATGCAACATACAATTTTTAGTTAATACCAATATACCTTATAACTCCCTAACATAATAACACACAATGCAAACCTTATATATTACTAAAATAAAATTGCATAGTAAAATCAATTCAAAACCTTGTGTCCCTAAATTTAATTTAATAAAAAAAAAATTTGCCCTTACCACACACAACCACCACGAATCAACCTTGTAACCTCTTGCTTTCCCACGAGCTATCCATATGCATGAAAACCAAGGGGTACAATTTATCTTTTAAAGTCTTTCTCGAATTCCTCTATGACAAAAATCTCAATAAAATGGTGCCACCATGAATTGTCCCTGTGACCTCCTATTCCACAATGCTATCGCATAGGCTAAGTTGTCATTTGGGCTAGCCACCCAAATGGAATCATGAATTCATTGTCTTCTTCTTATTTTCATTTTCTATTCTACCTCCAAATATGTGCATGCTTCCCTTTCTTATCTTCTACTCTCCACGAATATCAAACAAAGAAATTTTTTATTTGTGCTTCTTCAAAACCTTGCTCAAATGAATTATTACTCCCCATTTATATATGTATTTCATTTTCACCATGGAACGTTGACACTATATTTTGCTTATAGATTTTTGACATTATGCTTGCTCTTAATGGCATTGATGCCTTTTAAACTTACACTTGTTTATATTATAACATTTTAAATCTTTGGGTTTAAATATTATAATATTTTACTTTTTAAACCTTTGTCCAAAGCCTTCTATAATTTCAAAACTTTTGTCCCAAGATTTTAAACTTTTGTCCTTATTTTAAAAATTTTTTCCCAAGCAATTTTAAACCTTTGTCCATCTCTTTTATAATATTTAAATTTGATATTTAAATATTATACTCCTTAAAAATACCTTTCTTTGCAATAAACTTTCCTTGTAATATATATTTACCCTGGATGATTTGTCACTGTTTTCTGTTTATCAAAACTATATTTGACCTCAATGATATATTGTCTATCCTTATAAATGTTTCATACTTGAAGAATATTTCATGTTCATTTGAAATCAATGACATCTCAATATTTCTAACAATATCCCCCTTTATCATTGATGGTAACCCTACAAAAAATTTCTTTTATTTCAACTGGATTCCCAATTTGTTGTCCCTGACAAGGTGTTCCCCCTCACTGAATTCTCTCCCCCTTTCACATCAATGTCAAATGGCTCCTTGGGGATAATTATAATACACTTACAATAGCCCCATCACCACCTCATTTACTTGAGGTGATCAATTTTGGGATGGGAGTAAAGATACTCCCAACTTACAATGCTCTTCTTATTTTTCAATTTTTCTTTTTCCATACTTTGAAGGTCATACCATTTTGAACATCTTGACCATTCTCCTTTTTTCTAGACTTTAGAAATTTAGGAAACATTGTTCTACACCATTTAGCTTTATGCCTAAAATTATTGCAATTGAAACACATGATGTTGTAGTCTTTGAAAGGTGCAAATGACTTGAAATTTTTCTTGGTGAAGCCATAATCATTCTCACCATGAATACTGCAATGTATAGCTTTATGACCAAAAATATTATATAAGTGGTAATAGCCATGAAAGAAATATCGAAACCTGTCTGATTGCCTTGGATGATATTATTACATGGTTCTCTAATTGCTTTTTTTGTGATGGTCGATGTCCCTGGATGGTTCTTTATTTTCTTCCTCATTGATGCTTCCACTTCTCAACACATCAGCATAGGTCTTAGGTTCCTCTTTAATCATTGTATTTGATGCCTCTATTTCTTTTGAGCTTGAATCCTCTTTATGTTTCTCTTGACGTTATTCAAAACCAAGTCCAATATTTATAAATGGAGATCTCTCTACTTTGATAATATCATCCAATATTTTGAGCTTTTCTTAAATTGAGATATCTTAACATTAATTTTGTCAAGTCCCTTCCTTAGAGAGATAACTTCATTTTCAAGTCACATTCTAGCTCTTTTAACTTTAACTGTGCACCCATACCTTCTTCAATTTTTCTTACCTCTTCAAATTTAATATTTAAATCGGTGAGATCTTGTAGAATTTTTGCCTTTGTTTTCTCATCCTCTTGTACTTGAGCCATCAATCTTAAGCTCTCTCTTTACAACTCTTCAAGATCAATATCAATTTCCTCTTCCAAATAATTTGTGGCTTCTTCTTCCTTTTATAAATCTTTCTTTTTTTCTTGATCTTCAACTACAGGATCATCTTCTTTCTCTTTTTCTTGATCTTTGACAACAGGAGCATATTCATTCTCTTCTATGGCAAAAATTAGGATTTTTTCTTTTTCACTATCTGAGAGGCTTTCATCACTACTACTGGAAGCACTAATTGCTTATTCAACATAAAATCTCTTCTTGTGTCTTTGAAATATCTTCTTCTCATGCTTGCCTTGACCATGCCTATTTTTATTTTCATGATAGAATTTCCTTTCCTTATTTTTCTTGTATTTCTTTTCTTCTTCACTACTACTATTTTTAGCTTGTGGAAAATTAGCTGCATAGTGACCAATATTACCATAGCTAAAACATTGATGTTTTTCTGGATCCTTCTTATTTCTTATCATAAATTTAGCCTCTTCTTCACTGCTACTATTTTTAGCTTGTGGACAATTAGCTACATAGTGACCAATGTTACCACAACTAAAACATTTGTATTTTCTTGTATCCTTATTTCTTCTCTCAAATTTAGTCTCTTCTCCACTGCTTTATTCTTTACTTTATTTTAGTTCTTTATTCTTTGTCATTTATGTTCCTGTAAGATCTTCCTTCAACCTATTATGTTTTCATGAAGGAACCCTCTCTGGTACCAATTGAAGAACACAAGCTTATACTAAGAGGAGGGAGTGAACAGTATAAGATAAAACTTTTCAATTTTCAATATAAATGATAATAGTAATAATATCAATGTAGTAAATAAAACAATGCATAAATCATCACACATATGAGAGATAGATTTAACATGGTTCACCCAATGTGGGCTACATCTACGGATAAATATTGCTTATAAATTTCTCAACAAATTTTGGGGGCTCCAACCCATAGGAGAAACCAATCCCCTATTACAATGTTGATGGACACCAATCCACAGGATATACCAATCCCCTCTCAATTTTTGTGGACACCACTCCATAGGAGACACCAATCTCCTCTACTTTGGTCTACTCCAAGACCTGCTCATAACTATGCTCAAATTTGCTCAACAAAACCTGCTCACATCTTCTCACAAAGCCTGTTCAAATAAACTGACAAAACCTGCTTAAATCAGCTCACAAATCCTGCTCAAAAGGCCTACTCAAATCTACTCTAAAACCTTCTCAAATTTGCTCACACAACCTGCTAATAACCTGATCAATCCTGATCATAAATTCTACTCAATCTTGCTCAAATATTACAAATAAATAATTCTAATATCTTTCCAAATATCGCATACAAACAATGCTCATAAATTTTCATATATGCTTTCCTCTACTATAGCAATTTAGACATATTCTACCCAAAATTGTTTTTCTACATGAACATATAGAAAATAATATGCATCACAAATACCCAATATATTCTTTCACATTAATTAAGTCTATTTATTTCTCATATCTCTTATTCATTACATTGAAGGATAGCTTTTAAAATTAGCACTTGACAACTGACCTTGTAATGTCCATTTATTGAGTGAATCCTTTCATACTATGTTTGTAATTTTTGACACTTTGGTTTACTTTACAACACTCTTTCTATTTATGTGAGACTATTCTATTTTGCTTACTTCCACATTCTCTTCAAAATCAATCATGAACAATATACAAACTTGTTTACAAATTTGATCTATAACTCTTGCACATTCACTCTCTTCTTTCAATCAAAACCAATGCACATCTAATCATTCCTTATACCTCCAACCATATGATAACAAAATATTTTCTTCAAAAAAAACACTTTGAGAAAGGAATTAAATCACCATACCTCTAAATTTTGTCTCAATGATTAGTATGAGCTTTCCAAACTTGTATTTACAAAAATAGTTTCCTTTTTGTTCCTTCAAAAATCTGGTTAGTATTTTTTTTCTTTCTTGCACAGATATTAAACCCATTTTTTTAATATTTAAAATCAATCACAATTACACCTTATATATTCTTTTTCTAACATGCACAAGTACAAACAAATTTAACCATAATACACCTTATATCTCCTTTACTAATGCACAAATAAATTTAACTTTATAACTCCCTCACACAATATGCAAAATGTAATTTTCAATTAATCACAATATACCTTATGATTCCCTCACACAATATGCAACATACAATTTTCAATTAATCGTAATACACCTTATAACTCCCTAACATAATAACACACAATGTAAACCTTATATCTCTCTAAAATAAAATTTCATAGTAAAATCAATTCAAAACCTTATGTCTCCCTAAATTTAATTTAATCAAAAATTATTTTACCCTTAACACACACAACTGCCATGAATCAACCCTGTAACCTCTTCCTTGCCCACGCCCTAGAGCAAGCTAGGATAACATTCGAGCTAGCCATCTAAACGAAAACCAAGGTGCACCATTTGTATTTTAAAGTCTTTTTTGAATTCCTCTCTGACCAAAATCTCATCTAAATAATGATGCTGCAAATCGTACCTATGACCTTCTATTCTACAATGCTCTAGCATAGGCTAGGCTACCGTCTGGGCTAGCCACCTAGATGGAATCATGAATGCACTATCTTCTTCTTATTTTCATTTTTGATTCTGCCTCCAAAGACGTGCATGCTTCCCTTTCTTATCTTTTGCTCTCCACAAATTTCACACGAAGGAAGTTTTGATTTGCGCTTCTTCAAAACGTTGTTCAAATGAATTATTACTTCCCATTTATATATGTTATTCATTTTCACCATGGAATGTCAACACTATATTTTTCTTAAAGATTTTTGACTTTATGCTTGCTCTTAATGACATTGACACATTTTAAACTTACACTTGTTTATATTATAATATTTTAAATATTTGGGTTTAAATATTATAATATTTTACTTTTTAAACCTTAGTCCAAAACCTTCTATTTTATAATATTTAAATTTGATATTTAAATATTTAAATCCTTACAAATAATTATCTTGCATTGCAATAAACTTTTCTTGTAATATATAGTTACCCTAGATTATTTTTCCACTATTTTCTATTTATAAAACCCATATTTGACCTCAATGATATATTGTCAATCCTTATAAACATTTCACCCTTTAAAAATATTTCATTCTCATTTGACATCAATGACAACTTAATATTTCCAATACCAAATAGTATTACCACAATATTTCAATGAACCAAATAGTAGTAATACAACAAACCACATCATCATAACACCCAAGAGAAGTAAACCTTGATGTGATCTTTTTAATCCAAATATTCTCATCAATCAGACTTTAGCCCCATGGGTCTGGTCAACTTCTAATATTGTATAAATTTTAAAACTAATTTACAAAACTATAATTGAGAAGTACTTTGACTAGAAAATTTTGATATTTTTTTTAATATTGGACCATTATGTCTATGCACTTTTCTTAGCTCTTAACTATTGAAGACTATACTAGCTCTAAAAATTATAATCCATTTGTTAATTTTTTTGTGTGAGGCTTATAATTTGGATGGTCCTTTTTAATTGTTTTCTATTGATCCTTTGTTTCAAGGCTCTTGAAATTAGTTATCCATATTTTGAGGTCATAATTGGTTCCTCACGTTTTTCAATTAGTATTTATTTATTTTTAGAATATTATTGTAATTGGTTAGAATATTTGCACATGATCAGAGTAGATTGAAGCTGACAACAAACTTGTTTTAGTTTAATTAAAATAAAATACCATTTTGATGACTTATCTTAAGCTTGTATTTATCAATATGGAATTTTTACGAATTGTTTGGTTGTCATTTTACTTGGTTTTATATATTATATTTGATATGCTTTGTAATTTTTTTCTAATTATCCTTTGATCCAAGGCTCTTAAAATAGGCATTTCTATTTTTTGAGATAATAACTAGTTCTTCTATCATAAGCATGAGCAATTTTTAATTAGTTCATGTTAAATATTTTTCCATAATATTTTTCCCATTGGTTAAAATGTCTATGCATGATGAGAGCATATTGAAGATCAACGTAAATTTGTTTTGCTTCAAATAATAGAAATACCATTTTTAAGGACATATCCTAATCTTATATTTGTTAGATTGTGGAGCTTTTGCAAAATGTGTGGATATGCTTTTACTTGATTTTAGGTGTTATTCTTGAAATGTTGTCATGTTTGTTGCTGAGAATTTTAAAATATTTATGAGGAAATTTTCTTGGACATTTTATTATCATGCGTATGTAGACTTGAGTGCAATTTCTTCTACATTAAGTGATTAAGTGTTTTTCTTAGAACAGTTTCATAATAAATTTTAATAGGTACATTTTGATATACGATTTTTTTAGGAATGATATAGATGTGAGACATTTCTTTTTTGTGCATTTGTTGAATGAATCAAATAATGAATTAAGCATAGCTATTATATTTGGTCTAGTTTAGAAATTTCTAATTGAACCAAACTGGTTTACTTAGGTTTGGTCCAATTTTTATTTGTAATTTTTTAATAAAATATGGCTTATAAAAAAAAAATTATACATTTATAAAATAAAAAAATAGTTATATGTAAACAATATAAGAAAATTTGAATTTTTTTACGTTTTATTTACATATATTTATATTTTTGATGGATATATATAATTCAAACTTTTTTGGATTTAACCAAACCTCTTGAAATTTGAAATTTTTTAACCTTTGAACCTCCAATTTGAACCTTTTTAATTAATAGTAGACTTGTTGTATAAGATGAAACCTGATGGACTTTTGAGAAGATGTGTAATAGAAGAGGAATTCAATGAAGGGTTGGTAGGAGGGCATATGTGATCAAATACAATGACATAAAAAGTGCTTTTGGTAAGGTTGTGGTGGCCCACCCTTTATCATGAAGTGGAGTTTGTCAAGATATGTGATACGTACCAACAAGCCAAAAGATCATTGTGAAGGGACTTCATACCATTACATCCATCACAACCACATAAGCTATTTGAGATATGGTGTCTTGATTTTGTGGGACCTTTATGAACAAGTTCGATATATAGTGGTAGCAATAGAGTACTTGAAAAAATAGGTCGAGGCAAGAGTATTGCCAAACAATTATTCAAAGAGGATGACTCGATTTCTATATGATTAAGTGATCACAAGGTTCAAAATAGCTTTGTAGCTGACAAGTGATAGAGGAGGCCATTTTATCAATAAATTCCTTACAAAATTAATCACAAAATTTAAGATTTTAGATTCATTATCAAGTTAGTATAACCTTAGGTTGAACAACTAGTTGGAAGTAAAAAATAAATTCTTGGTTTCCATTATGTATAAGACTTGTGAGGATGAAGATGCTAACTAGGAGGAGAGACTACCATAAGGTTTGTGGGTGTCCAAAAATACTTTTAAGCCAACAAAAAACCATACACAATTCTAGTTGATGTATTGGTAATAAGTCATTGTACCATTAGAGTTCCTAGTACCAAGTCTAAGAGTGGTGGTGCAGAACCATTTGGGTGACCAAGAAATCCTAGAGGAGAGACTTGCAACACTAGTGAAACTAGATGAAAAGAGGGTGATGGCATAGTGGACAACATAGATCACTTAGAGAAAGTTGTGATATGGCCAACACCTATGGAAGATGGAATTAAAACCTAGTGACTTGATCCTAAGATATAATGCCAAAAGAGATATTAAGCCAAGAAAATTGAAAACTTTATGGCTTGGACCCTTCCAATTAATTGATATGATTGATAATGGCATAATAAAATTGCAAAAACTAAATGGAACAATTATACCTGAAATAGTTAATTAGTTGAAATTGAAACCATACCAAGTGAAATTAGAAGTAAATATGGTTGTTTTTTATCTAGGAAAAATTACAAGTGTAAAGGAAGTATGGTGACAACACCAAATTAGTCTACACTAGAATTCAAGGGAATAAAATTTCAAGAAGGAGAATCAATTCAAAGCATGCAAGAAGAAAAAACAAAGAATAAATAATTGAGAGTGATATAATATTAAGGTAATTGTTTAGAAATACATGAGAATATCCCGTGATATAACAATAAGATTTGGAATCTCATTCTACAAAGTGAATATGTGTATAGGTTCATGTACAGTTCCCAAACATGGAAGAGGAAAAATGACTTAGATCATTGACATATGATGATGTAACGCAACTAGAGTATGAAGAAATAATCCCATTAGCACAACTTTGTATGTAATAGTAGAGGATACACCTCAAAACACAAATTTATCAAGAGGAGTATAAAATATTGTAAAGACACAATGTTCAAATGGAAGTGCAAATTGCTCATGATATTGAAAGGACCATTCAGAACCTAGATGTAATTGAAGCAAGAAGACAGGAGGTGTTGAATGAAATAGAGAAACAAAGGTGAAATAGAGAGGAAATGACTCAACTATTGTAGAGAGATGTTTTTTAAATACCAATATCATAGGGAAAATATGGTAGACACTGGTGAAAGAATACCAATAGTATTTCCTCCACAAGCTCAAGTGATTCAAGTAGTAGCTTATATACACTTAGATTTAACACAAGCAATGGCAGTTTGAGTTTTAGGATGGATGTATCAAGAATGCAAACAGTCCCTAATCATGACCCTGAGGGATAAAGGTAAATGAGAAGGTGAGTAAGTGATACGCTAACAAATACCATAGAAGAAATACAAGGTAAAAGTAGTTTCCATGAACTATTGAAGTTGTTACATCAAAACAAAAAATGGGTAACATAAGCAATATGGAAATATCATCAAGTATTCCCCATTGTCCATGGTTGATTTACCAAGGTAGGATTTTGGTTGGCCTCCATCCTAGTAGTTTGTATGGAATAATATCCCTTCAAATATCCCTAGGACACATGATCAATGAGAAAGGCTACAAGTATATTTTCGTGTTCATGTACAAAAAAACCAAAGATGATATAACTAGTAAGTTAACTTGTCAAGACCACATCTTGGTTCACATCCAAACTAAACATGTTGTAATAGATAATCGAGGAATAAAGGGTAGAATACAAATAAACTTCAAATAGCTTGGAGGAAGGAATAGACAGTTCCAAGTTAGGGAGGCTTGATTAGAAGAGTGAATTCATGGAATAAACCTAAAAGTAGATCACCATGAAGGAGATTAAGAATATGATGACAAGGACCAAGGCAAGAGCAATAAAATGAAGTACTTGATTGGATGTAATAGGTACCAACATTATCATACAATATTTAAGGAAGCAATAGGTTGAATGAAGGTTGTACTAGTGAAGGCCATACTAATGAAGGTTGTACCAATGAGGTTTGTACTAGCGAAGGCTATACCAATGGGTGTCATATCTATTTAGGTCATTTAGATGACATAAGAATTGGTAAAATAGGTGTAGACATTGGAACAACAAGGACATGAATTGGTATGATAGGTGGTATGACAAATGTTGATAATGGCATGGTAGAGGTAAAATATCATCATACAGGTCAAATGGTAGATCAGGCAGATGTTCACCGATTGCAGGAGAGATTCATAGATAGACTAAATGATTGAAGCAACAATTATTGTTACTATACAAATTGTACGATGCACTTAGACACAAAAAGAGGAACATTTAAATTTTGAATATATATATATATATATATATATATATATATATATATAAATAGAAAAATAAAAAAATATAAATATAAAAGAGAAAAAGATAAATAAAAATGTGAAAAGAAATTTCTTGTAGGGTGGTGAGGTGACGGCAAGAAAATAGTTGCATGGGTAGCAACTACCTTCAACTAATACTATAAATAGATGTACATAGGGAGGCTCGAGTCATTCAATTATGTTTAACATTTGTAGGGAAGGGAGGATAGAGTGCATCTAAGGTGAATGATTGAGTAGCAAGTGGAAGAAGTTACAACACATGGGCATTGGAGGAGTTGTTGGTAATAGGAGAAGCCACCAACAAACGACAACAATAGAGGTCATTAATTGAAAGTAAAAGAACGGGACCATGATAAATTACTACATAGAATTATTTTTTGAAAATAATTGTAGTCATACATATGGGAGAGGGCATGAATATTATTTAGAAATAGGTAATAGAAGTCATAGATGAATGGTGTAAAGTATATAATGGTAAAAGTAATACAAATTATGTAGAGATGTGCAATGGAGTTTGTCATGCAACTCATGCAAGGTAGTTTTTGAGGTGATTCATGCCATAAAAATAGCTAAAAATACTATGCCATACCAGTTAAAATATAGATGTTGTCGTACTAAGTGCAAGTCTACCAGGTGTCATACTAGTCAGACAAGGAGAGCTACAATACTAGTCAAAATAAAAAGGTTGCACTATCAATTGTAAAATAAAGACTACCATACCAAATAGGAAGAGGAGGGTTATACAACTAGGAAGGTTGTCATACAATTTATAAGCAGATAGTATGTGTCATACCAAGTGGAGTAAAATGGTAGGTGTTATACCAATGTTGGGAGTAGATAGCAGAGTTTGTACAAAAAATAGTTTTTGAAATAGAAGTTGTAAAAAATACGCCACATTCAAGAGATGATGGAGTGGGAAAAATAGAATCGAGAAGAAATCCAACAAGAGTAGAAAGGAGAGATGAAACTATTATAACCAATGTGAGAATAAGTCTCACAAATCATATACAAGAATGAGAAAAGGAGTATGGTTTTGACACAAAGTAGAGTAGACGTAGGCAACATATTAGAATTTTACGAGAACCTTGAGCTAACACTCTAGAGGAGTAGATAGTGTGAGAATTACGATATAAATAGAAAGAATACCAATACCACTAAAGGACATTATATGGCAATGGTTGATGAGAGAATTTTGTTGTAAGTGGTAGAAGGCAAGTACATAAAATCACTTGTTGAAAGTTTTGTTAAGGAATGCAAGTGTGAGTTGCATACTGCATATTCTAAACTTTGAGAAGGAATTCTTGAATAATTGCCTATTGCAGATGTTGGAGATATATAATCCACTACAAAATGCCAAAAAAATGAATATTGGTGACTAGAAGGTTTAGGTAGTATTTTTTTTTGATAAGTAACGATATATTTACAGTGGGTTTTTTAGAGAAGGATCCCAAAACCTTAGTTACATAAAAATTCGAGGCTGCAAATTCGAATAAAAACTGGGGCTGCACCTATGGGCAATGATCCGGGGCTTGGGGCCCTGGTGCCTACAAAAAAAGACCGACTAAGAAACATAACATCAAAACTTGGCCTGAGGCCACCGTAATAGCAAAACCAACAAAAGCCAAAACATGCCAATCGCCAAAATTGCAAAAATTGCATGCCAATGCATCAGTGGGCCCTACGCTCAGGCCTGGCCTGACTGGGGCCCACCCTGGTAGGAAAAAATTACTCCCTATCGGGGCCATCGCCCAGCCTGCGTCAAATTTTTCCCAGGGCATTGGTTGTAGAGGAGGTCGCTTGGGCAGATGCAGTCAAGGATCCAATTATCGTGTCAAGAAGAGCCCTCATAGCAAAATTTTGTAGCCTGTTTCTAGAGTCGAAACTGACTTTAGTGGGCTCTGGGGCCTCCACCTTGGCATTTTTGGTGCTGCCAGCAGCCCTAATGCCGCCAGGGAATGGGCCTTTACGAGTGGCACCAAGATTCGGGGCCCCACCTAGGCCCTAAACTAGAGTCCTGCACTTTCAAGTGGGTTTGCGCCACTTCAGGGTAGGTGAGACTTCGAGGGAGGGGGTCTCCTTGGTATTAGACACTGTAGGGGAGGCACTGAGAGAGTTAGCCACTTCAGGCAGGGACAGAGGATAGGGGATGGATGCGATGGAGCTGCAGTTGATTAGCAAGGGCATGCCTATACAGGATGGCCATGAGGCCTTGGTGGGAGTGCTAGGAGTGGCTTTTGCAAGCACGATCGATGGATAGGCCCAAGGAGTATAGGAGGAATCAAGGGTTGCTGACCAACATGACCCCTCAGAGGTGGTTGAAGTAGCTAAGGTGAAAACTGAATAGCCGCTGGTCCGGATCATCACAGGTGATGTACTGCATCACCAAGACGATGGCCTCATCGAAGGGGGCTGGGAGGTTGGAGCAAAAAATATTAGCCTTGTCCCACTGCTACTTCGGGAAGTGGGACAGCTCCTCCTCCCAATTATGCTTATCCCGTCTGACGACCCTGCCTTTCTCCTCATGATGCAGGCTTATAACTTCTGTCAAGAAATCTTTGGTCACTTTGAAGTGGAGACCCTTCACCGTGACCTTACCATCATTCCAAGAATCCAAAAATCTCTAGGTAATTTCATCATCGGCTCCTACAAATTTACTGAAGAACGGGGTAAATTTTTTGGCATTGGAGAAAATTTTGGCCGACTCACTCCGTTCAAGTGTGGAAGGCTTGAGGAAGATAGTTTTGGTAGCCATGAGTGTCGAACTGACAGCCCAGGGATAGGGAAAATAGGGGATACCTGACCAGAGATGTGGGAACAAAGGAAGGGGGAAGCATACAAGAGTGCAAGAGAACTCAACACATAATAGAATTAAAAAGAGGGCCATGAGGGAGGGAAGCCGTCGATGTCAGGAATGACCACTAGGGGCTAGATCTGACATGAGGGAGGAGGGGCTGAGGGGGCATGACTATCGACTGCCATGCGGGGCGTAGGAGGAGGGCCATTGCCAGAGCTCCAAGTGGCACAAACTAAGCAGAGGATCACCTAGAGGGTACCTCACAGGATAGAGCCACAGGTGAGCTGACATAGCATAGGGATCTGATGGTGCAGCGATCAAGGTGGGATGGGCCAATGTGTACACCATATTGGAACTACCATAACTACCAATGGAGCAACGCAAAACCAGTCCGGGTCACCTGACATGTCTGGAGACACTTGGCACCATGAGGGGGATCGGGATGACCAACTCATGGGCAGGAGAAGGATAGGATCCAGTCAATGTGGCGATACAGAGGGGGGAGTCCCCTGGCCACTGGAAGCCATGACGGTGAAACTTTGGGGGCATGACTCGAGGAAATATATGCACTAGGGTCCTCATCATTGTTGTAATAATCTTGCAAAGTAATTTGGATCAGAGCTTCAAGAAATTTTGTTGTCCAGGTGGTGAAGTCTTCCACTGAGATGGCTTGGTTTGCCATGAAATTAGTTGCCCTGTTACCTTCTTTGTACACATGTCAGAGGGTGTGGTTGAGGAGACCCTAGATAATGGAGAGGGCTTCTTGGATGGTGTTGTGAATGCACCAAGATCAGCTTCCTGGGCTATGGGCATCTCTGATAATAACTTGGGAATTGCCCTCGATGATGGCTTTTGAGGGTGACTCCCTAAGGGCGATCAACCCGCAGAGCAGAGCTGCTGCTTCGAGGAAATTGTTAGTATATTTGCCAAGAGGGGTAGCACACACCATGATCAGGGCCCCGTGGTAGTCTCATATGACCTCACCTACACTAGAGGGCTCGAGATTTCTTTTAGAAGCACCGTCGAAGTTAAGATTGACCCATCCTAGGGGGGAGGGCAATCCACCTTGCCAACGATCGACGAGAGGGGGCAAGGGGGGACCGATGGGGGAAGCATAACTCTGAGAGATGATAGTAGGGTGGCCTTGCCCAATAGCCAGGGTGCCTCGGTCAATGGGATGGAGCGATAATTCTCAAGGGTGAAGGACACTACGTTGGTCACTATCCATAGGGGAGAACGGGTCGAGGAGGAGAAGGCTCTACTGTTACGCTCAAGCCAGAGTTTCCAAAGCATATGAGGAAGGCAGGATACCCAAAGAAAGTGGATGAAAGGATGGGCAAAGGGGTTGGGCCACTATGATAAGAGGTCAGAGATGGAGTTGGGGGTCACCCACTGGATAGAGAATTGGGAAAGGATGAGGCCCAGGACTTTAGAAGAAATGGGATAGCTGATAAAGAGGTGATTAGTGGACTCCCAGGCCACATAGTAAAGCAAGCATCTGCTTGGGATCTGAAAGCCTCTCTTGATCAGATTATCTATTGTCAAGATCTTATTTTGGATGGCTACCCATACAAAGTGGCTGATTTTGGAAATCAGCTTCTTGGCCCACACCTGTCGGGTTGGAAAAGGGGCCTCGTCAAGGACTCTTTGAAAATTGTAGGCAGATTTGACAAAAAATATGCCACTTGGAGTGCCATGCCAAATGCATATGTTGTTTCCTCTGGAGTACAGGATAACAGTCACCGTGAGGAGGCGTTGGAGACTGGCAGCTTAGAGCGGGTGCCTAGGATTCAGGATGGGTTTCCAGGAAGCTCGCCCCTGGTTTTGGGAAAGATAGCCTGACATCCTGGGCCCTCTATCTACCAGCCTTGGTTTGAGGATGAGGATATCTTTGTTAGTAGTTAGGGCATCGTCATGAATCCATCTGTCTTCCCAGAAGTCGATCCTGGCTCCATCCTGGAGGATCCATCTGGTCCCTTTCCGAATAATGTCTTTGGTGGAGATCAAGGACTTCCAAAATGCTGATCCATCTTGGGGTTTATATTCACTAAATAAGGGGTGATGATGACAGTATTTCCTATGCACGATGCTGACCCACTCATCAGGGGTATTGGTGAACACCTTCTAGGCATGTTTGGACAAGAGGGCCTTGTTCATGAGGGTAACCTACCTGAGCCCGATCTCTCCCTCACCTTTGGGGTGGTAGACCAGGGACCAAGAAACTAGGGGAATCCTCTTCATATCTTCGCTTCCTGACTAGAGAAAGTGTTTCTAAATTTGTTCGATGTGAGCTACAATGGAGGTCGAGATTCTGAAGACTAACATAAAATATATCAAAATGCTTTGCAAGACTGCTGCTAAGAGGGTGGCTCTGCCAGCCTACGAGAGGAGGTGACCTTTCCAGGGTTCTAGCTTCCTCTAGATCCACTTGATCATCCCGCACCAGAGGGCCTTGGAGGACACACCTGTGAATAGGGGAAGCCTGAGGTAGGAGGAGGGAAGGGAGCCAAGGGTGCAGCCCAAGATCCTCCCGATTTTGATTTGCCTAGCCAAGGGAGTATGGATGAAGAAAATCTTACTTTTTCAAAGGTTTATTTTCTACCCGGCCACCTCCTCGTATAGGGTCAAGATATGCTTGAGGGCCTTGGCTTGAGGGATCAAGGCTGAGGTGGCAAGGATGGTGTCATCCATAAACTATTGGTGGGACACGGGGGGTAGGCCCGACATAGGCCTGATGCTCAAAATGAGACCGTGGGAAATGATGCTCGATATGGTAAGCCCCAGGGCCTCAGCCAAGATAATGAAGAGGATCGGGGATAGGGGTCAGCTTGGTGAAGGCCTTTAGATCTGGGGAAGAACCTAGCAGGGGATCCATTGACAAGGATAGAAAACTAAGGGGAGGACACGCAATTGCTGATGAGCCTAACCTAGGAGGGGTGAAACCCAAACCTAAGGAGGACCTTAGAAAGGAAGTCCTAGTCAACTCTGTAAAAGGCCTTTTTCATGTCCAGCTTGAGCAAAAATGAGGACTTTTTGGAGAGGACAGCTGAGTGGATGGCCTTGTGTATGATTATGACATCGTCTATGATCAGTCTACCTTTGATCGAGCTTCCCTAACAAGGGGTAATGATCCGAGGAAGGATATCCTTGAGGAGGGAGGCCATATATTTGGTCAATATTTTGTACAGGACATTGCACAAGCTGATGGGACAAAAATCTGAGAGGTATCTGGCTGCCTGGGTCTTGGGGATCAGGGCTATGAAGGTGGAGTTGATACCTCTGGGGATGGATTTGGCAGCCTGAAGGTCCTGGATGGCAACACACACTTATTACCCAATGAGGTCCCAAAAGGATTGGAAAATTTGGGAGGGAAACCCGTCCGGGCCTAGGACCGCCTCAACTTTCATGGAAAAGATGGCAGCATGGATTTCAAATTCAGACAAGGGCTGCACTAGAATCTCATTTGTCGTGTCTGAGATAGAAGAAGGGATATGTTCTAGAAGGGATTCTGCCTCTTCCGAGGACATGGGGGGCTATCACCCAGGAGCTCCTAGAAGAAGTGGGTGGCTTCAGCCTAAATGTCCTCTTCTTCCTTGATAATTCTGCCGTCACTACCCACCAGCTTAGTAATTCTGTTGGACCCCCTATTCCTGAGCATTGATGTATGGATGAACTTTATGTTTACATCGCCCTCTTGGAGCCATGAGGCTCTCTAATTCTACCTCCAAAAGGTTTCTTCCCTGGCCAGGATGTTGTGGTACTCATTGAGAGCGAGGCGTTCCTCTTCCCTAAGCCCCTGGTCTTGGGATCCTGCTTGAAATATGGATTCGAGGACTTCGAGTTTTGCCTTAACTATCGCTTTGCTTTCAAATATGTTACCTAACACCTCTTTATTCCATACCTTGAGTTACTCTTTGAGGCACTAAGCTTGAAAAATACTTGTTCAGTGGGGTGTCCAAGGACTGGGGGAGCCCACCAATGGCCAACTTGGGCCCAAAATTTAGGATGATGCAACCACATGGACTTGAACCAGAAGGTCCACTTAGGGGAGGAGTTATGATCAATTTCAAGGAGGATGGGGTTGTGATTAGACCCAATTTTGGGGATGGCCAACAAGGTGGTGTCGAAAAACATGGGAAGGGCTTCCTTGGATAAGAAAAATCTATCCAATATGACCTAGATATGGCTTGCTCCTACTCTTTTGTTAGTCCAAGTGAACCTGGATCCTTTTAGGCTGACGTCCATGAGCTCATTGAGGGCGGTGAAGGCTCCAAAGTCCTCCATGCTTTTTCTCGGAACCGTTGAGCCCCCGCTTTTGTTAGAGAGGAACAGGGGACTGTTGAAGTCCCCTACCAGGATCTAGGGCAGGGGGCAAAGGCTTCTCTCATCAAGCTGATTTCTTTCCATAAGGTCGCTTTCTCTATAGGGCTATTAGGAGCGTAGACATTGGACAAAATCCATGAGCACCTTGACTTCAAACAATGGACCAAAATGTTGATTATTCTTGGAGACAAATATATGAGTCTCCCCTCGAAAGACTTGGGATCCAACATGCATAGAAAACCCTTGATTGAGCCAACCACAGTGGTGGATAGAGACTCGCAATTGTGCCAGGTAGATTGGGCTACGCATCGAGCAGCAACATCATCTATTTTGGTCTCCTAGAGCAGGAGGAAGGATGAATGGTGATCCCTATGAAGTTGGATGAGGATCCTTTTCTTGGAGTCCCATTGAGCCCCCTGATATTTTAGGTGAGGAGCTTCATTTGACACCCTTGTGGGGTTGCTTTCCCCCATTCTTGGCCTGAGCAGGGGGTTTGGGTCAGAAGGCATCCGTCTTGGAGAAACTCATGCCAACATCAAAGAGAGTTGCCTGGGAGCCATTGGCTATGTCATCTTCGGTGATCCTTGTCTACTGGTCACCCAAGGTGGGCCGCCCTCTTTTGAGTTTGCTGCCAAAGTCTGTGGCAAAAGTCCTACTTCGGGTCATCTTAGGGCTGACTTCATCGGGCCCGGATGGAGAACTGCCTTCAACCTCTTCATTTGATCCCTCATATCTACACTCCAAGTGGGGAATCCTAGCAGGGGCCATCGGGAGGTTTGAGTGGGGGTCGAGGGGAGGATAGCGGGAGTGAGAGGGGGAGAATGGAACCCTGACAAAGGTGGGAGCCAGTGGGGAAAGGAGCTCAAGCAGCTCGCAGGCCTGGGGGGTGCCAGTCAGGGCCTGCGAGGAGGGATTCGAAATGGGGGGGAAGGAGAACCTGGGATCGGGGCCTTGAAAGTTGACCCAGGGGAGGGAGCAGTGGAAGGAGAAACCTAAGGAAGACCGACCTCTAGACTAGGGTCCACATGAGAGTCATTTGGGATAGAAGTGGGGGCCTCCTTGTTGGTCTAGGCCTAGGATCTATGGTCATCATGAGGGGGCCCTCGAGATAGGGCCTGGCCTGATCAGGAAGGGAGTTTAGGGATAGGGCCATCAACCTTTCTAGAAACCAAGAATTGGTGGGAAAGGTGACCCTGAGTGCAGCAGGTGGGACAGAAGGTAGGTTTGTTTTCATAGATCAAGGACTGCCACCAAAAGAAGGACCCAGAAGAGATGGTCACCGAAGAGGGGAGTTCAGATTTGAGATTTGTGTTGACACAAAATCTGACATGCACCATTCGGGATCCTACCTTGGTAGCAGGTTCGAAGGCCACCAGGTCCCCGATCGACTGAGCAATGAGTCTTAGGATGTCTTCATGCCACAGGTGGAAGGGAAGGTTTCGGAGACGGACCCATACTGGGACAAAGTTGATGCTTTGGATGCTAGGGTGGAAGTCATCTCCATAGCACCTGAGGAAGATGCTTTTGCATCCCAAAAACCAGGGCCCACCCGATAGGATATTTTTGATGTCCTCACTGTTATTTATTTTGATGATGAAGAAGCCCTTGGTAAGGGCAACCAGCTAAATATGCCTAGAAACCTTCCATTTGGACGTCGCCCAACTGTAGATGGTTTCCATGTCTGGACGCCCTACCAGGAATTTTCCTACCAGAGAGGCAGAGGATCCAGCAACCAAGGAGGAGTAGACCTCCTCCTGAATAGAAATGTGGGTGACCTCGAGAGAAATTCCTAGACCCAGGGCCCGAGAAGGGGCCCTGGAGCCTGCCAAGATCTGCTGGTAGGAGGGTTTGGGCCTGTTAGGGACAAAACCCTGCCTAGGATCATGAGGCTTTTTCTTGAGGCCTGCGCTCGCATCGAGGCTGGACTGGGGGCCCGAGCCCAAGATGTCATCCCTACCCTAGCCACCATTTATTTCAAGCATAGAGCCATCCTCTGGGCCCACCGAGGGCCCTCCTAGCCTGAGCCTAGGCCTAGTTATGCCGGATCCTGATCCCGATCTCGATCTCGCCCAAAAACCTGCACCAATTTTTGAACCTGTCCCCAGTCCTACTCTCTCTCCTGCTCCTGCTCCTGCCATCTTCCCAGGTCTTAATCAAGCATATGGTTTAGGTAGTATTTTTACCTAGCAATTTCCAAAGAATATTTGAATTGTTGAAGCATGGATAGTCAGATAAAAAATATATAATATCTCAGATATGGTGGACTAAAATGATTTGTAGACTTACCATTATGAACCCAAACAAAGAAAAAAATATGATGAAGCATGGGATTCATGGAATAAATAAACAATAACTAAAATTAATGAAGTTGTAGTGCACCATGAATGTGATAATGTCCATGCTATAAGTAAAACAATAATGTTTATAGATACGTACATGGCTTGCTTCAATGAAGGGTGTTTAATATGATTGGGCATCATAACTATTATAGCACATTACTAATTTCTTGATGCAATACCCAAATAAATTTTCAATGATGTTTCATGCTATTATATTATTGATGAATGTTGTGACACAAAAAGGTTATAGTTTCCTGGTTTGTATCCTCCAAGGGAGATAGTGGAGCAAAAGCCTACAATCACGGGATGGCTCAATGTGATGTTATTCTCAAATTCAAAAGCAACTACTCTAATAAGAAAAAATAAAATACTAAATAGGAAGGACTTGCTAGATGATAAGACAAGCAAGGATTCAGATGACGTTGAAAGGCAACCAAAACAACCAGTATCAGAGAAGAGGTATAGGAAATTAGTTCATTATATTAAAGAAGATGCTTAAGAGCATAATAGTCTATGGAAAATACTACACAAAAAGAAGTTATGCAATAGATATAGAGACCAAAAAAAGTTATGGATATGGATAGAGAGATACACAATGTGATGGATGTGATTTATGTGGAAGTAACGAGTGAGATGTGAGTTGAGTCACCTGACATTTATGTAAATTTTGAGTGGTATATAGATCAATGTGCATCACCTTAGTTGTGAGAATATTTTTTGTTTGAATTCAAATCCACAATAGAGGATCTAGTAAGGAAAGAACCAATTATAGCCAATGTGACAAGAAGAGGAAAACAATGAACAAAGGAGGACACAATGCCAAAAAAACTAAAAGTAGAGAAAGGAATGCAACAAATAGTAAAATATAAATTGATAAAGAAAGGAGTAACAAATGGCTAACATCATGCAACAACTTATATCAAAATTCAAGAAAGCAAATAACATCATCAATATGAGATGTGATGGTGAAGAAAATAGAGAGGAGAATCTTATTGAGGAAGATCCTGAGGTTGAAATCCTAGTAGAAATATGTGAATATTTCTTGGTTGAAGTATTAAATCATAGACATCCAATAGAATTGGGAGAGCATGCAAAGGAATATATTGAGGTGTTGTTTGATAATATGATGAAGATTCTATATTGTACAAGATTAGAATTCATGATGGGTTACATTGGAAAATTGAAAATGTGGCAATTGATGGTGTATGAAGAAATGAATAAAGTAATACAATGGGTTCAAGATGAAGAAATAATAAAGGAACTCACAAAAATCCATTAAAAGCAACCATGGGAATTGCAAGTTGGTAACATCCAAAGGATGTTTGTAATAAAGGAATTACCACCAAGAACCATGATGATATATAAGGAACTAGTCTAAATATATATTGATGAATTCAATCTAGTACCTTGTCTAGAAGATGTATCAAGTGTGGAGTATAAGAAAATATCACTCAAGTTAGTAAATATCTATGGAAGAATTAATTTCTCGGTATAGAATGGATAGCTTATGGATTGTAGAAGTTAAAGTAGTTAAAATATGCATATGATATCCAATATGAAGAGATGAGAGCAAATGAGGAGATAAGGAGAGCAAAAGAGCAAGCTAAGGTAGAACTAGTCACCTTGAAGCAAGAAGATAAAGCATAAGTGTCTGCCTTAAAACAAGAGGTTGAGACAAAGATAAAGGTATAAGAGGAACATGATTTAATGATTGCATAAAAAAATTGGAGTGCTCGATCAAGAGAATAACTGGTGGAGGCAAAGACCAAGGAGTTGGAGCATAAAGATTAGCTAATTGTAGAAAGAGACAAGCAACTTGTAAAATTGGCACAAAGAGATACAAATGAATCCTATATGAAGATGGAGAAAGAAAATTTAGAAAAATTGGTTGAAGTAGTATAGAGGACCGATCATTATGGTATATATGGAGCAAGATACCATTATTATACCAAAATATTGAAGGATGATAATGATAAACTGAAACTATAGATATCTAAGATGGGAGAAGCACCTATTTGGACACATCAATAATATGGTCTATTGAAGCATACAACACACAGACTTGACTTAACCAACATATACTACCATCACACCTCAACAAGCATCATCAACCAACATCCCTTCACCAATGTAGATGATGTACATAGAGATACAATAGGACAAATTAATGATTAGTTTCCTAACTACCACCAAACTACCTATATGCATCAAAATATTAAGATATACTCCATAACACATTACAATATAGCTAGCATATATCATGACATACAACACTATGTAAAAAACACTTACATATGGGATATCTTATTTACATGTATCACCAACCAATACGTGCTACTTGCATCCATGCACATATGTGCTCATACACATGCATTCATTCAAATGTGTGCACATGCATCAATTAATCTCCCTATAGTTGGGACTTGAAAAATGCTTGACAAGTGTGTGGAATCATCTGATGAGGAGAGTTTATAAAGTGGAAGGGCCAAAGAAAGGCTTGGCATTTTAATGATTCAAAAAGCAAAAAAGGACAAGTAGAATTGCTTAAAAAGTTGACCAATAAGAATACCAAATAGCTTAGTAAAATGTAATCATCTAGATTTCATGGACTAACTCTTTGCTAGGATAGAGCAAGTTTGCAATCAAAATATTGAGGAGGAAGTCATCAACACCAATCAGTAAAATATTGATCGCATTCCCTTTGACGATGCCAACCACCACAAGGTAAAGGATTTTACTTATGATATTTTCCAACTAATTAATATCATCCAGAAATTACTTCCAAGGGTTGTTAGATACCAAACTCAAAAATGGTTTGAAAATATAAACATAAAATATTCAATCTTAATAGAAGTAATTTATCATTGGAAAGAGGCATGAAATGAGAGCAAAATAGACCATAGATAGTAACAAATTCAATTACCTATGTTTTCACCTAGAACTAGGTATTAAAGTGGAACAAAATTCCATCCTAAAAATATGTGACTAGGAATAACTTGTCAAAAGAAGAGCATCACAATGAACTGGTTAGATATCAAGAGGGCCAAAAACACCAAACACACATCTGACTCGATGTTAATAGCAGTGATGAATACCATAGAATCATGATTGAGGGCTTGAGCTCTAAATATACTAAGCCATTGACAACGATTTTGACATGTAGTAGGGTTCACAAGCCAATCAAGTCCTACAACTAGAAGTTTTAGAAAGAGGAGCATCACAATTAATTAGATAGAAATCAAGAGAACCAACTAACCCTACACACATGCTATGACTTAATATTAATAAGGGTGAGGAATCCCACATAAATGAGATAAAGAGCTTACACTTCTAAGCTTTCTATCCCATTGGCAAGGAATTTGGCAAGTGGTAGGGCTCATAAACCATTCAAGTTCCACACCTAGATCAATGTGGGATTATTAATAGATGCACAAACTACACTAAGGAGAGTTATGCATTAAATTAGAAATAAATTATATCATAGTAATACCACTAGAAACAACTTGCAAAAAGTAGAACATCACAATGAACCAGTCAAAAATACTAAAAAAAGAGGCCAACTCTCCCTACACACATGCCACAACTCAATGTTTATAGGGGTGCGTAATCTCATATAAGTGGGATGAAATGCTTGGACCTCTAAGCCTGCTACCCCATTGGCAAAGAGTTGAAAAGTGATGGGGCTTATAATTCAATCAAGTCCTACAACTAGACCAATATAGAATTATTAACACATGCACACACTACATTAAGAAGAATTAGGTACTAAAGTGGAAAAAAAATCGCTAATAGGAATATACCACTACACATAACTTGTAGAAAGAAAAGCATAACAATGAACCAATTAGAAATCAAGAGGGCTGCCTACCCCACATACATGTGATACGACTAGATATTAATATTGTTGAGAAACCCATTATACGTAACATTGAGGGCTTGCTTGTCTAAGCCTGCTACCCCACTCACAAATAGTTTGGTAATTAGTAGGGCTCATAAATAACTTATGTCCCACAACTGGGTCAATGTGGTATTATTAACATACACACATAATACATTAAGGAGAACCAATTCTTAAAGTAGAATAAAATTGCACAATAGGAATATTCCATTAAAAACAACTTGTAGAAAGAAGAGCATCACAATGAATTGGTTAGAAATTAGGAGGGCCAATTACCCCTCACACACATGTCATGACATTATGCTAATAGGGATGAGTCATACCATATAAGTTGGACCAAATTCTTGCACCTTTAAATCTACTACCATAATGACAAGGAATTTAGAAAGTGATGGGGCTCATAATCCACTCAAGTCTACAACTAGATCAATATGGGATTATTAACACATGTACACACTATGCTAAGGATGACCATGTGTTAAAGTGGATCAAAATTCCATTATAAAAGTATACTACTACAAACAAATTTTATAAATAAGAGCATCAAATAAACTTATTAGAAATCAAGAGGGCCAACTGCCCCCCCACACATACTGTGACTCGTTCATAGAACAGGAATCCCACATAATATGGATTGAGGGTTTGCACCTCTAATCCTGCTACCCCATTGGCAAGTGGTGGGACTAATAAAATACTTAAGTTCCATAATTTTATCAATGTGGAAATGGATTATCTAAAGAATATTAAATACCACTTGCAAAGCAGATAAATGAATCATGAAGTTGGTGAAAGTCTTAGTATCAAAAACTCAATGAAGACAATGAGGAAAGTGAAGTAGTGTAGGAACTTAGGGCAAGGTCAACATGGATTATGTTAGTAGATACCTTTTGGCCAAAAGTGCCACAAATGATGGATAAAACCTCATGAAAATTACAAATGGAAGGTTGCATTGTGCAATGCATATGTTAACCATTTTTTGTGAATGTCATTTGAGAAAATACATTACATTATCACTTTTTTCCTAGTTAAGATGTTGCATCAATACAACACTAAAATCTATCAAAGCAAATATTAGTGTTGGAATATAATTCTTGCAAATAAATTTAAATATCATTGCTTTTGTAATGGTGTTCAGACTTTGAAGGACTTAGGTTGACAACAAGTTATGTTCTCAAGAATTTGAATTACTTCATGGCAAATGTTAAACCTATTTACATGGTATTATGATGTTAGAGCGATGTATCCCAAGGATAAATTGAATGCTCATAGCAACAATGGACTTAAACTACAACTACTATGGAAAAACGAACAAAGACTCAAGTTCATGTTGAGAAGAGGAGGGAGAAGAGTGAATCCACCTTGAGGATGAGGGAGCGATGAAATTAGGGTTTCTTGGGAGGGTGGGGATGATGGTGGGTGAGAAGGCTATTCTGGGAGAGCATGGGAGCATCGGCAGGTCGAACCAGGGGCTCGACAGGGTGGAGGGAGGGCAAACAGAGTCTGGGGACATCGAGGAGTCCTTGCCAAGTCGTGGTAAGGATACGCTAGACAAATGGGGAGATGGACCTCAAAAGTCGCGGCCTCTGAAACCCTAAGTGGGCTCTTCTCCAAGGAGTTATTTCCATCCGGGGACGAGTTGGACATCCCGATGGAAATTCTCTCAAGCTTTGTGGATTTCAAAAAATTTACCCTCATCGGTAAGTTTATTGGTGGTCGTCCCGACATGGAGACCATTCGCAAGTGGGCGTCTAGAAAATGGCGAACCTCTGGTCACTTAGAGCTGGCTGCCCTAACCTGAGGTTTTTTTTTGATTAGGCTGAGCAACAAGGAGGACTACTATAAAATCCTGGCTGGAGGGCCTTGGTTCTTGGGTCGTAGGAGTCTCTTTCTAAGGAAGTGGGGTTTGGACTTTAACCTCGATACCCAAAATATCAACATTGCTCCAATATGGGTTAGGCTCCCGAGTCTTCCCCTTTTTTGCTGGCATGAAAATGTAATCAGAGGTATTGCTCAGTCCATCGAGGAGCTGATCACTTTAGACCCTCCCATCAGAGCTCAAACTAGATTTTTCCAATCCTGGTTCTATGTTTTGGCAGACTTGGAGACGGACCTCCCATCCTCCATTACTCTATGTTCTGGGGGTACTTTTCTACACGAGAAAGCTATTGTTTATGAGAATAGGCCAGCTTTCTACCCTCAGTGTAGTTCTCAAGGGCATCTTTAGTCCAATTGTCATCTCCAAAATCCAAGGAAGAAGGAGCGGGATCCCTGCAACCCTCTGGAGCATGATGAAGGTCAGACGAAGCACCCTTTTGTGAAAGGCCATGAATCTCTAGGTCCATCCAGGGACCATATCGAATCCTCCTTACCAGAAGAGGAAATCACCACCCATCCGGACTTCGAGCAGTGTGGTGGGTGCCCCCAACTAGGACCACAGGAGGAAAAGGAACAGGCCCCCCCTTATCACCACACAGGCAGATTCACCCAAAATTTATGACCGAAACTCTCCCAAGGCACAAAAGTTATTGGAAGACTACCTGCTAGGAAGAAGAGGTTACCAACCTGGTAATATTAGCCCTCGAATTATGAGGAGTCAAAAGCAAGGGGTGGATTTTGGTAGTGAAATGAAGTAAGGCCGTCCCCCCAACAAGGAAAAGAGAGACAAAGAAACTATGGCTGATTTTGCAAATGGAACCCAACGGTTGCTGTTTCAGGATGACTCTGATTCTCTGATGGGTGATGCACTTATCCCAAAACCTCCCTTCCAATAGGGAAAGGGAAGTAAGAAGAACCTCAAACCGTACGGATGAAATCCTGGATGTGAGAAGACTAAACAGAGTGGCCATTTGGGCCAGGGCAAAAATTTTCTAGCAGGATTTTCAACAGTTTGTTTCAGTCTAGTCATTTTTCTTGGATCCTATCCAAAATGTATGCTTCGAATTCTGCCTCCAGGGAAGCAAAAATGTGGAAAGTTATTTCCCAGGTATGGGAGAATTTTTTGTAGTTTTCTTGGCTGTCTTCTTCTGCTTTTCGATGGTCCAACTTCTCCGGCTAGTTTTTGTTTTCCCAGTTATAATGGCCATGGTTTCCAGGATAATCAGGAAAAAATGCCTTACTTGTAGCCCTCGGGCAATTAGCAGCCTTTTATTTTTTTTCTGCATACAGGTTTATTCTTCCATCCAAGAGGCATGAAGCACTATTTAGCAAGGCTGATTTTGTATATAAGGTTTTGGGATCCTCTATAAAAACCCATTGTTAATTTATTATAATAATTACCCAAAAAAAAAAAACTGCAACTACTATGTAATTATGAGTATAAATATGTATTGGACCTTATGATGTCTATACAAGTGGGAGAGTCGAGAGCCTCTCACATGCCATATTGACTAGCATCATACATATAGGGGATTATTGATGGTTCAATATGATTAAAAATCTTTTTTGTTGAAAGAATGCAATGTTCCTATAATGAAATACAATATATATGTGTATTTTTTTCCATCACCTTTCATGACATTAACTTATTTCTTAGCTCAATGTAAGTTCAAGGCATCAATATCACCATATGTGATTGTCCAGTACCACCTAAGCATGGTAGACCAACAATATTTTAGTGGTAAGGAATAAAAAATCACCCAAAAATTAGTACAGATTGTAAATGCTATAGTCGTAGGACTTGCCATAATAAGGAAATTGCACATGAAGGTGAACAAACCCTACATAGACAAAACTTCTAAATACTACATCAATTTTTGAGGACAATATTGAGAAAAGCAAGGAAGATAGCAATAGTGAGCAACCACTATAGTATGATCTTTGATCTAGGTATCCCTTAAGGAGGTACCTCTACTCTTCTAGTGTAATACTTTTTGTTTTGCTTTCTAATGAAGATCCTCTTCCACACCCTATTAGGATGACTTTGGATAGGGATAATCTTGTTAATTATCTTGTGCCTATCGCTTAGCCTAGTCATCCACCTACTATGCATGATAATGAGCCTCATTTCTTTGATTCATTAGCTTAGAAGCATGCATGGTATTTGAATACTTTGATATTTAGTGAGTGACATAAAGGTAAATTTCTACGTAGGATCAACTTCAACATATGAAGGTTAAAAATATTAGCAAGGATGTGCAACTGCCTCAAGAGGGTATGAAGTTGACTCCTTAAGAGTGTGAATTTGAATCCTTAAGAGTATTTTATATGATAAAAGTTAGATGAGAAAATATCACCACAATACAAAATAGACTTGCATACCATTCATGAGATAATGACAAAAAATAACTTATTCGAAACTTAGCATACAATAGAGGAACCTAGCTTAGATATTGAGCACAATGAAGTGCAATTTGACACACAAGTTGGTCAATAGAAGCATGTTAAAGAAGGTGTTTCTAATTATGAGTATGATGAGGCCTCCATAAATATTTCTTTTGAAGAGGAATTAAAGCAACCAAGCAAGGATATAGTTCTTGAAGTTTGAGATAAACATGTGAACATTCCATATCCAAGTGTCCCTCAGCTATTGGAGTTAAGGATATTAGAGTTAATAGTTTTTTATCAGATTATACACACCTAATCACATACAACATGACTTGATCATAAATTCTATCCTAGAGTCAAAATGTTAGTCCACAAAACTAACTTATAAGATTAGTTTATTCTTTAATAGTAGTAGACAAGGTAGGTGCACACAATTGGAGGCCATAGGATAGCATGCAAAAATTCTTGGTTGGAATCAAACAATACATATAAAATTATGAGGGATGTCATTGGAGAAAATGATAATTATCTATTTCAACCCACCTATTGTTTTTCATTCCATTTTTCCTGCACTCATGCTCATTCAGACTAACCAAAGTTAACTTCTTACCTTAAAAATCCAAAGTTACTATGCTAGCCTATACATGACTACCTGCATTCACAAGGAGAAGTATCACTAAATGGAAGAGCAACTAGAGGTAGATAGATGTGATGTTAGGTTAAACAAAATTTCAAACAGAAGTTGGAGGTAGATCATTTGCAATAAAATACTCAACAAGATTGAGTAGATATTACAAATTTCCACCAATAACTAATGGAATGAGAAAAACTTCTTGCTAATCATGACTAGTGTATCATTTTTAAGAAAATAGAAAAAAAAATAGGGCAAATATTCTAGATTTTTGCAACTAATTGGTGGAACACAACCAACATCTTACTAACCATGACTAGCATATCATTGAACTAGCAAAGCACCCTTCAAACTTGAATTTTCAATTGAGATTTCAATGTGAAGCACTGCACTTGGATTAGAGAGTTGCTTAGGAGTTACCATTACAAGAAGTAGATGCATTAGATATTTGAGCAAGACCTTCAATGCATCTAATAGTTGGGATCTTAGTCACTTCCTACTTATAGCAACATTTTTACTAATTCAACTTGTCCATAAATAAGGAAACAAAGTCTATAAAGTGGAGGTAGATATAGGAGGACAATTTGATCTACATCATCATCATTGATACAATCAATCATAGTAACTTGGATATTGCATGAGTATTTTCTATGTGAACTAGTCATGAGCTAATTTGCAAAGTCATATGCTATGTTTAATATTTGTGTGATGTAACAAAAAGCATGTCATAATATGGGTACCTTTTGTGTCTTATTAGGGTAGTTGTAGGTAGTTAAATGGCTATATAAGTATGATCATTGTTGTTTGTTCACCTTCTACCACATCTTGTTATACACCTTGTTCCTGATCTTTCACAATATTGTTAATAGCATGTTGTGTAGTGCATTGTGATAGTATGTTATCTTCTATACAAGATTTGAAATGTATAACTATGGAAAATGAATAATCCACATGGGATTCTATTTAAGCATGTGTTATATATTGGTCATGGTTAATCCTTGTTATTGTCTTCATTTAGATATCTCATCAGATATTATTATATCTTTGTATTATTGTATTACATTATGCATGACAACTAAATACCCTCAAACACTACACAAACTAGGCCTATCATCTATAGATAAACAATTACATGTTTGAGATATGAAATAACAAAATCCAAGTTACAATCAAGGTTAAGATAACACATGAAACTAGGTAGAGTAAGTAGCGGTGAGAACACTTATGACATCATGTATGAAATGATCAAACTCATTTATAACTTTATATTATGAAATCACACTAAATATTTTGAATTTATAAATATAGAACTAGCATTTTATCTTTAGGCCATATAGAAACAACTTAGTATCCTTCCTTGCATCAAACACATATAAATACCCTTTGATCAACTTTTAAAATAAATCAACAAAGAGAACTTGGTGAAGAGAATATATTAGGATTTATGTATTTGACATAAATAATTGGTATGTTGATGTTAGTTAAGTAGCTACAAACTTGTTACATTATCTCTTGACCAAGTTTGAGTGCTAAATTTATATAAGAAATATCAACAGAGTTACATATTAGATGTTTTTAACTATTTTTTGTGAATGAAATTGAATTGTTGTAAAAGTATTAACCAGAACTAAGTAGTTTTAATTACAAAATATGCATGTTGATTACCATAAATATTGTAGATCTACTATATTTTTTTTTGTGGTACTTTCTAGGTTGAGTGAATGTTGTATTTCTCTAGGAAAAAGTGTCATAACCTTTAGGAGTGAATTTATTTGTCCTGAATCGGTGAAGTCCTTAGACCATTCACTTCATTTGATCTTCAACTGATTTATTATCAATATACACTAATCTTAATATAAGCTATTATCAATTTATGTGTAGACACAAAAACCTAGCCACTTATCATCCATCTTGGTTTTCCTTCCATTTCCCCTTTATTTACATATATTTATATATATTTAATATATATATATATATATATGTGAATTAATCCTAGCCATCCAATTTCATTTAATCCTATCCATCCATTTCCATCAATCCTTGCCACAACCTAGATTTAATATCCACCCTCTGATATAATTTTATTTCAGCGACACGAATAGTGTCATTGAAACCCTAAGTATGCCCTAGGATTGGATTATTAATAGGAGCCATCTTGATGGCTCAACCCCTAAGAAATCCCTAAGTTTTCCAAGTCCTGAGTTATCCTAATATGAATAAGTTTCTTGAGTAATTCATCCATGAGTTCCTTGGAGTATCTGATCACTCTCACCTTCTATCCTCACCTACCATAGCCCCTGCATCCTTCATTGTCCCTCTCATCTTGTCATATCTATATTTGTAGACTTTCCCTTCAGCCATAGAATGTCCTTGGGCATTTTATATCGCAATCGAGCACCTCTGAGCGTTTCCCACTTCATTGCTAAGTGCCTCTAGGTGCCCCCCACTATTATCGAGCACCCACGGGTATTTCCTACAACCACCAAGCACCTGTGGGAATTTTACACTAGATTTATGAAGTCCCCATAGTCTTTAGGTGATGCTAGGGCATCGCCACACCAGTCTATTGCAACAGATTTCATCAAAACAAAAGACAATAGAGAAGTAAGGTAAATATTTCATTTTTATTTAATTTTATGCATTTTTAGGTTTTGTTTATTTATTTATATTGCATAGCTAGGATATTTATACTTATTTGTGAAGGTCTCACATTGTGGAGCCCTAAAAGTTGGTACTAACCCTTTTGTTGTTTTTATTGTGTGTGGATCTAGAAGTGTTACATTAGCATTGTGCATCTGCTTAAGATGGAGTGGCTCGACATTGGATAACTACAAGCCCACTCACTTCTATTGGGAGTAGAGATGCACTTTGAGACACCACCAGCATTGTTTTGCCAGGGTTTTAGAGAATCCTAGCTATTGTAAAATTTGTATCAAAGAAATCAAGAATTTTTATTGTAACAAGGAGTTTTGAGGCTCCCCCCATTAATAAATATCATTCATTGTGCAATATTGTTCTTTGAGTTCTATTTTATATCTTTGTTATTTGGTGTTGCATTTTTGTCTCTTCAAATAGCGATCATGGTGGGACCCACTAAGGGTTTTTGTTTTTCATTTGATTTGCTAATTTATTTACTATTTTTTTGGCTTATTTTACAAAAATTTTAGAAGCATGAATCAAGTGTTTTCACTGGTTAAGGTTTTTTAGGACTTGCAAGAATTTGCATAAGGTGCGCAAATGCTCAACAGTGCTTGAGGACTATCCAAAAAAGCCCAAGTGCATTTCAAAAATTCCTAGGGGTATTTTATAAATATTTGGAGTAGAAACATAGGTTGTTTTGTAAGTCTACTATTAAAACCCTAGCTTTTCTGTTTACGTATTCTGGAAATCTTACATTTTTTTAGGTTTCTAAGATAAAAGGAACATCATTAATTAAATCTGGAGAAAACATTCATATTAGCATGCATATTAGGTTTTAGATTAGTCATTTGCATCCATACACACTTTCTATTTGAATTTTATGGTTTCTGTTGTATTCACAAATTGAAAAATATTGCATTCTAATTTCATGTGAATTGAAAAATTGCATAATTAGTTTGCATTATAGGTTTAGGGATTCTTATTTTTGTAGGTCTAAGTAGGAATATTATTCAGATACCAAAAGTATCCCCGTACTTGGGTGATTCTATATGGAGGAGTAGACGAACCCCCTAGTTGTCTAGAGTGGGTCTTAAGTGGTGTACTCTACATCCTTTGGAAAAATTGGTATTCTGAGTAGTGGATTCTGATTTAGACTATAGAAAGTAGTTATCTTTCTAACATCATATAAACACAATAGAAAATAAAAAAATTTAGATAGAATCATACACTGCACACTTTAGATTTAACAATAGTGGCTAGATTTCATCACCAACCATTGCTTGAGATTTGGTTATGATGGATTTCATCTCCATCCACAAATATCTAACCTTAGAAACCTTAGGCCACCCCTGAGAAAACTTGCTAGATTTCATCAAAAGGAAGAATCTCATTGTCCAATCTTAGCCATAGTTTTTACCTTTCTTTGGATTAATTCAAATTAGCACATTTGAAACACACAAGATCAAAAACTAAGAAAATGAACTCACATTAAAATGAGATAATCAATAAATAAGGTAAGACACACGTGTTAAGTAAACTTAGCATTGATTGTTTAGTTTTATTTTGAAATTAAAATATTGTGTTTTATTTTACTACATAATCGATATTTTGGTTTATTCGCTTTATGATCTTAACAAGAAAACAAAATAAAGTATTAAATAAATATAATTCAATGGAACCTTCATCCACCTACCCCACCACTTCTATGGTATATTTCTTAAATGTGACATAAGAAGATTTATCAGCAGATCCCTCATATTCCTTGTCACCCATAGTATTTCATATGGGTGTTCCTCAATTATAGTCAACCTCACCAACCATTGATCATCATATTACCCACATAGATATGGCATGAGTAGAAGCTTTTATGAAGTCTTCTAATTATGTCTTAGATTCAATCCCCAACTCACCTAGATAGGATCCTAATTCACAGTGAGAGCTTGTTTATTCCCAGCCACCATCCAGGTTTACCCATGTGTATACTAACCCTCTTTTTTAGGCATCAGTTGCACCTTCCTCTCATGTGACCATTCCCCAACCCTCATATGATCCTAGCACTTCATACACATCCACATACACTAATACCTTGTATGAAGTACACATAAATTTTGCTTCATAAATTTTAGCCTCACAAGTTACCATACCAAGTATAACTTGTCCCCCAACCATATCTTCCATACCATCTATTTTTGATAGAGAGATTACCGAAGCATGGGAACACTTGAATAGATTTCTTAAGAAATTTCAAAATGCTCAACAACAAGTACAAGTGAACCCTAAGCCTTTACCAAACTCTAATTAGACTATTCTCATTAACCAAGGTCCATCATGGACATCACAATCTTCTTTGGTTTCTATCATTGTCCCTCCACCAAGTCATACTACTACCCATCCTATTTCCATTGGCCAACCCAACCATAACCCTCATACATCAACTTCATTCTAAAATTCCCCATATTTTCACCATAAATATCCCATTCATCAACTTCCATAAAATTCACCTAGTTATCATCACCAATATCAGCATCATTTAGTCACTCCATAGCATTTTTCCACCCCACCTCAAAATCATGAGGTAATTTAGGGCTTCCACATTCCTAAAGAAGACCCTAGAATTAAGGCCATGCAAAATTAGATAGATCAATTGATACAATATATCCTTGGTTTAACAAATCATAAACCAACTTTACATCAATTGATCAATCAACCCATTCATCCTTCGATACCATAACTCCCATATCTGGAAGATTTTACAGTGCCTAATTTTGACAAGTTTAAGAGAACTGAGGATCCCAAAGAACATGTGAGAACGTTTGTACATGTTTATTTTAGAATTCAAAATTACAATGCTCTCATGCTTAGAAAATTTCCTCAAACATTGGGAGGAGATGCCATAGAGTGGTATAAACAATTGCCCAATCATAGTATTTATACTTTTGAGCAATTTATTGACCAATTATTTGAGTGTTTCATCCTAAATGTTAGAAAAAAAGTCTCATTATCTAATATCTATGCTTTAAGACAACATGATGATGAGTCTATCTATGATTTTGGAAACCATTGGAGGGTTGTCATTACAAAGTTGCCATTCACCCTACCAATGGATGAGCTAATAAAATTATTCACCAATATTTTCTTAAAACCTATCTCTTGGATGCTTCAACTATAGATGTATCATTCATTTGAGGAAGCTTTACCTCAGGCTAGTGTCATCGAGGAAATAAAAATCCAAGAGGACATACTTAAGCCTAATAAAAAATAATGGAAAAATAAGGGCCAATATAAAATTAACCATTCTAGTCAACCAAAATCAACATAGGATACCCCAGCTAGTCAACCCAATCATGTTAATCAAGTGGTCATGAGCCATCCAGTAATGGCTCAACAAAAATCAGTGCAACAACCACCGTAAAAAAATGCTTATCATGCGATACCCTCAAATAACTCAAGCCATGCAAAACACTATGCTAGTTATAGAAAACCATCCCTGATGATAGTATGTTTGACAAAATCACCAATACACCCCCTTAGCCAAGTCATATGCTTCCATTTTTCAAAGGTTGTATGACACAAACAAACTTGCTTTACCCAAAATTAGACCATATGATCCCACTAAACGTAGTAAACACTATCAGGAACATCTATTTTATCCTTATCATAGTCAAAATGGATATGATATTAATAATTGCCATTCATTTAAAGACATGGTGCAAGACCTTATTGACTTGGGGGCAATCAAGCTTGAAAATACCCTTGCTCAATAAAACCAAAACCTTGGTATTTTCAAACACCACTTTCTCACCATGAGGAAATGCAACCAAACATAGAAGGGGCTAACACCAAAACTCCTCCTAATCAAGTGAATCATGTCCAAAAATAATGAGGGTTTGTAGGGGCTATTCATGTGGTCACTAGAGGTCAAAGAAATAATTAACAAAATGTAAGGCAACCACCTCAAGTGTGTCACAACCTCCTACATCACCACCCATTAAAATTTTCCACAATCCTTCATCATCCATCCATATCCCTAGCCAATAAAATCTTCCAAATCCACCTATCAATCATCCACCACAACCAGCTATTTCATTGAGTAGCCAGTTAACCACAAGTCTAAATATGAATTCTACCAATTTGTCAATTTATGATTTAATTCAACAATATCCCCCACATCATGAGGCATTAATGGATATTTTTAAATTCATTGAAATACAATATCAATATTCTAATTCCTTTAACAACTTTGTAGGGAGCATTCAAACATGCATGGAGCCTTCCATCACATTCTATGACTAATATTAAGCCAAAATCATCGAAATCAATAGATCCTCAATTGCATATCATGACTTTAATTGACAAGAAGCCTTTTAAAAGAGTGCTAATTGGCACAGGCTCCTCTATCAATATCATCACAATGTTTGTCCTTCACCACTTGAATATTCCTCCATCTCATATAACCAAGTCATCATTCACCCTAAAAGAATTCAATGATGCTTTATGTTCCATAGTTGGCACTATTTTTTACCCATATAAGTAGGGGTTAAAATATTACACACTATGTTTCAAATCTTGGAAGGATCCATGGCGTACAATGTGCTCCTTGGAAGACCTTGGATGAGGGAAATGAGAGGTGTTCCTTCAATTATACATCAATGCTTAAAGTACATTCATTAAGGATAGGTGCATTGCATACCAACGAATGTTGAATCATTCAAGAATTACAATTTTATTTCAAATCCATATGAGTCCATGCTGCCTTCCACCCATTTTTTCCTATCACCATCAACGAATCCATATACCACTTCATCAATTTCTTCATCAAAGGATCCTATATTTGAGGACTCCCTTATAACCAAACCCTCATCTTCATCATTGACTACTTTCACATGTGATCACAATCAATCCACATCATCATCCTTACCATCCACATCATCATCATCCACTCAAAAACCTTCCCAATGTAATCCATCACCATCACCTAATATTTCACAAGTTGAATTAACATATTATGAGACATCATCTTCATCATTCCCTGAGCCATCATCCAACCAAGGTCCTTCCATAATCTTGATATTGGTGAATATGTGGTCCAATACATCACCATTACACAACTTATCATTCCTAAGGCTAAGGATTTTGGTCACCCATGTGACCCAAAGCAAGCCATAGGAGTAGTATATAACATGGGTTCAGCTCCAAATAACATACATTTTGTGTATGGGTGATTGATTATTCATCAAATCCAGCACCCTTATAGGAAACCAAATAACCAACACTTGCCAACATTCCAAATATATGGGGATTTCCATCCCGATATTTTCACATGGTCAATTAGCAAGGTCATGGCCTAGGATTGCATGAACATGGAGTGTCACAGTCCATTGATGTTCCATATCAAGAAGTGCATGATCGTTCATGTCTAGGTTACCACCCACTTTCCACCACCTCTTCTCTTGAACAAGCCTTCCAAAGGCTTAATCTAAATTCAGGATAATAAGCCCTCCATATCAATGATTTTGAAAATAAAATCCATGAAGAATTCAAACTTATGTCAATAATTTCGAATGAATCTAAAGAAGAATCGAAGCCCATTATTCTCCATACTGAGCAAGATGAGTTTTATCTCAATATGTTTTTCATCCATGAGCCCATATTTCACTTGCTTCTTCCATAAGAGAGAGTCGCCCCTACTGGTGAACCACCATCTCCATTTCATTAAGACATTTTATAAGCCAAATTTGTAATATATGTACATAACACAAAAATAGTGGTTTTCACCACTACCAAAAAAACAAAAAAATATAAAAAATCAACAAAAACATTTTTTCTTTTTTTAGCATTGCATCATCTATTTAAATGCATTTATTTGTGTTTCTTGCTACTATCCAAGTTTACCAATCTCCTAGCATCGATTTCATCCATTCCATCCAACATTATCCACTTTGCCCATAAGTCAACATGAATCCAGTTGATTTATTCACCCCACTCCGTAATCCATACAATTTGGCTAAACCAATTCCACTTGACATAAGCCTTATTGATATGGATCAGATTTCCTCACCTTCATCCTTTTCTAAATTTTTCTTTTTTAAGGAATTGTTAAGGTCTTCTGACAACTACATTCCTCCATCTCCTCTACCTTCACCTCCACCTTCAAATCCTAATGTTTTCTAGGTAAACAAAGATGAGGATAAGCTTGAAGAGTTTTATGATATCCTATATGACATTCATCTGATCCCTATGCCCCATCAAATTGATAAGGTTCACATATTTCCATTGAAGATACCATCGATATGGACCTTAGTTCAGATAAATACAACCCCCAAATTGTCAAGCTTGGAAAAATCTTATCAACCAATGAACAAGAGCAATTAATTGCTCTCCTCAAGAGGAAGAAGGACATATTTGCATGGTCTTATAAGGATATGCCCAACATTGACCCTAGTTTGGTTGTCCATAATCTCACCTTACAACTTGATGCTAAGTCGGTTAAAAAAACTTAGGAGAATGCATCCTACCGTGGCCATTTTGGTAAAAAAAGAGCTTCAAAAACTCTTAAACATGAACTTCATAGTTTCTATTGACTATCCTTAGTGGCTTTCAAACATGGTACTCATTTGAAAACCTAACAGGATGTTACGTGTTTACACTAACTTTTGAGACCTCAACAAAGCATGTCCCAAGGATGACTTTCCTCTCCCAAACATCGATACTCTTGTCGACACCTGCACTAGCCATGAAATGCTTTCTCTCATGGATGATTTTTTAGGATACAACCAAATTTGAATAAATCTTGATGATCAACATAAAATAGCATTCACTACACCTTGGGGAATTTTATTTTACAAGGCGATACCCTTTGGCCTCAAAAATGCAAGCGCTACTTATCAAAGTGCCTAAGATTATCAAATATTATGTGGATGATCTATTGGCTAAATGTAAAACTAGAGAAGAGCACATTGGTGTATTGGAGAAATTTTTTGATCGACTTCTAGAGAATAATGTAAGGTTGAACCCCAAGAAATGTGTCTTTGGTATTACCTCGGGCAAACTTCTAGGATTCATTATCTCCAAAAGAGGCATTGAGGTAGACCCAAATAAGGTCAAGGCCATCATGGAGATGCCTCTCCCAACTAACTTAAAGAAATTGTGTAGTTTACAAGGAAAGATCCAATCAATCCGTTGTTTTATTACGCAAATTTCTAAAAAATATAGGTCATTCAATCACCTACTACAAAAGGGGTGCCATTCTCTTGGATAGATGAGTTACAAAAAACCTTCAATAACATTAAGCAATACCTTGCTTCTTCTCCAGTCTTAGCTCCTCCTTTTCTAGGGATCCCATTCTATCTTTATATCTTAGCAATAGACTTTGCATTAGGGACAATGCTTGCACAAAAGAATGAGGAAAATTGAGAGCAAGTTGTCTACTACATTAGTCAAACATTGGTAAGCTATGAAACTAGATATGCTTATGTAGAAAAACTATTCTTAGCAGTGGTTTTTGCCACTAAGAAAATTTGATACTACATGCTTAGTCACACAACATATGTCATATCTAGAGACAATCCTCTATGTTATATGATGTTTCGTACTTACAAAAAAATCTGCACTGCTAAATGGATAATGCTACTTACTGAATTCAATCTTGAATTCATTAGCCAAAAATCCACTAAAGGTCAGGTAATAGTTGATCAACTTGCAAAAACTCCACTACCTAGTGATCATCCTTTGCTTATTGAGCTCCTATATGATTCATCATTTTCTATCATCAAACACGAATAAGATGTTATTCTAGAGGAAGACATCAATATCACACTTTCAAACTATGTCCCCCGACTCTATATCTATCTAACAATGAGGCCTTCCTTATATAGGCAAAATAGGTTACTTGGCCAACACTCTACCTAGTTGTGCAAGGGACAACTTGCACATTAACACTTGTGCATTTATTACATTGCATAAAGTAACTAGATAACTTCCCCCTAAAGTAATCTAATGTCCTACGTATGTATCTTGGAAGATACATTTACATGATCCAAATGATGTACTCTATTTCTAACAAGATTATGATAGGGTTAAATGGCATTTTTATTTTGTAGTATTAGAAAATTTTATATTTGGAAAGAAATAAGTTAGATGGATTAAATTTTGTGTCTCTATAGTATCATATTTAGCACTAATCAATGGACTAGTAACATAATCATTTAAAGTCAAGAGGGGTCTTAGACAAGGAGATCCTCTAACACCAGTTCATTATTATGGAAATTTTTTTGAGAATGAACCTAAAGAATACATATAAAGATAGGCTAATAAGAATAATTAATGCTAGTGTTAAGATCGACAACATCACCCATCAACAATTTGTAGATATTATAAACCTTTTTGGGAGGACCGAGAAAATGAGACCAAAGCCTTGAATAACTTATTAAATAAATATAAAAGAGCATTTCCACAAAATGTTAATAGGAAAAAATCTAAAATTTACTTCCTAAACACTCTAGCTAGAATTAGAGCAGGGATATATAGTTTATTTAAATGGAAGAGGTAAATTTTCCAACAACATATCTAAAGATACCCTTATTTTATGGGAGAATGATGATAGAATTGTGGAGTTATAAGTAAATTTTAGAATAAACTACCAATATATAAAGGTAGAAGGTTATCATTAGCTAGAAGAGTGCAACTAATCAAATCAGTCTTACATGTCATTCCAACATATTATATGTTCTTTTATATTATGCCAAAATTGATATAAAAAAGTTTAATATGTATTATACAATCATTTTTATGGTCGGGATTACATGATAGAACGAATTTTCCTTTGGTGAAATGGAGCAAGGTGTATGATGATAAAACTAGGGTAGGTTTTAGCTTAAGAATTCTTACGAATGCAAAATTAGCTCTAAGGGGAAATGTAATTTGAATATTGTACAAAGAGTCAAAAATAATGGGCAAGAATTCTTCTAAGTATGTTGAACCCAATGACCCAAGCTTAATCTTTACTATATTATCAATACTAGATGGTTTTGCACTATGGAATAATTTTAAAAAATCAATTGATTTGGTGATTAAAGGTCTAATATGGATGGTAGGAATTGGATATTTTTTTATTTGGATGGATACTTGGTGTGATAAAATACTTCTCAATCTAGATCTAATTTTGAAACCATTTTGCAATGTCTTAGAGAATAAAATTTATATTCTAAGATCTCAAATACTCTTTTAAAAAATCATATAATCTATAGGGGATATGATATAAAAAAAATAGGAATATTAGTTTAGTCATCAAATATTGAGGTCAACTTAGTCTATATAGCACCTACCAACATTTTAGAAGTTAGAAGTTTTATGGGATTGACGAGATACTATCAATATTTTTTTAGAATAACTAATCCTATCACATATCTATAGAGAAAAGAGAATAAAATTATTTGTACATATAAATGTGAGGCGATATTTCGAGAACTAAAATGACTATTGACTAGTACACCTATTATTGGCTATACCAGATCTATAAAAATATTTTATAGTGTGCATGGATGCTTCTTCTTGTAGGATTACATGTAATTGTGTATGAATCATGGCTATATCCATAAGGAATTATTAGGGATATCTTCTTTTAGGATGGACATTTAATTGTGTATGATTCATGAAAATTTGATTATGAAGTGAATTACCTCACATGATATATGGTTAGTTGTAATTATTTATGCTTTTACGATATGGATGTATTGTTTGCAAGGACAAAGATTCAAAATAAAGTTGGATAATCAAATTTTAAGATTTATTTTCCCTCAACTAGATCTAAAACTTAATAGCATAGATGTATGAAATTTCTCTTTGAATATGATTTTGATATCTCTTATATTAAGAGCAAAGAAAAAAAGGTCATAGATATATTGAGTAGTAGAAGACATATTTGTGCTTCAATAGTGATAACTTTGGAATTTAAAATTAACCCAATAATAATATTTAGGGAGATCCATTCTATTATGAAGTTATAGTTGCTAAGATTTTTGGTGAATTAAATAAAAATAATTTTATAGGATATTCCTTTGATTATGATGGATTGATTAGATTTTAAGTTTTTTATATGTATCACTAAAAAACAAGTTGAGAATTCTTGTATTGAATGAAGCTCATAAGGTACCATATGTAGCCTATCTAAGATGAAAAATATGTGTGTATATGAGAGAATCATTTTTCTAGCCAGGGATGAAGAGAAAAATTTAGAGTCCATTGCAAGGTGTGAGTATGTACAGGTAGAATATCAATGTCTTTCACTCTTATTATATCCCCATGTAATATTTGGATGGAAATGAGATATGACATCCATTGACTTTATTTTAGGATTACTGTTAACTCAACAAAATCATGAGTGTATATTGGTGGTCATAGAAATGATGGACAATGTTGTACATTTCTTGCCTACAAAAAATACATTGGAATCTAATGATATGGCTTAGCTTTATGTTACATAAATCCTTAAGTTTCAAGGAGTATCTAAAATTATTATAGAAAACAAATATTTCTTATCCACATCATGCTTATAAAAGACTATTTAAAAAGCAGTGAGTACTCAACTAAACTTTAGTACAATATTTTTAGTAATGATCCTAAAAAAGTGTTTGGGTGCTATATTTCAAAATGATATTCTTGAAAATATTATCATAATGGGATAGGTCTTGAGATGGTATGTTCAGTATCCCAAACACTTTCCTAGTCAAGTACTTTCTTCAAGAGTTGTCTATTTTTCTCCTAGAGTCTCAATTCATGAAAACAATGAATTTTGTTTGGTAACCTTCTTAGCAAGCCCTACAATATTTATTATTGATAAATATTCTATTTGAATTTGTTACTCACTATTTCTAATGATGGATTTTATAGACTTTATTACTAATAATTTCCTTAACTATTATGATTCCTATATATAACTTTCAATTGACTCTATATTAACTATTATTGACTTTAGCTTTGGCTGAAATGATACCCTACTATTACTTTCACCATAAATTTATTTATCTATATTGGTTCAATTAATTTTATAATAGTGTAGTCTCTTCAATATCCTCAATTTTTATGGTTGGATTTTTGGAATTTAGGTTAAAAATTCAATAGAAATAGGGTACTCTATTACAAGGTGTATGCATTATCCATAGCTCCCTATTATACCACAATTATGAACAATAGTGCTCAAACCAATATTTTAGGCCACTACTCAAGAAGGATTTCTCACATACCTTGAGCACACTACCTATCTCTCTACCTCTCTAATAGTACAAGAGGGTGATATTCTTGAATGTTGCACTCAATGCACTACCAATAGATACATGATCAAAAAACTTCCTAGGCTAAAGGTTTCTCCTAATCCTTGGGGGGTCTCTTGATATACCCAAAAATATGTGGAAGCTCAATTTCATATACGGGTGTTTCTTGAGGAATTGGTATTGAATCTTGATTGCCTCACTTCACTAGATAATTTATAGGCACTATAGCTTATCCAATAACAATCAATCCTCCATATTATATTAAAACCCCTAGCATAGGGTTTCTAACTCAATAAACTAGAATAGGAAAAATGGGTTGACTTTATTTTTAATAAGATAGTAAGATGAAAAATAAAAACATGGAAAATTTATACCTAACAATTGAAATGGTAGGGTAGGAACTATGGTAGTCACAATAGAACACAACCTTGGAAAGAGCTTTGATATCACTTGTTAGGACCTTGAATCATAATATAGAATCTTTGGCCTCTTTGAGGGGGAAAAATCCTAAAGAAAACTTTGATTTAATATGCAAAAAGATACATCCATGTATGCCTACTCGAGCTAGAATATTCTACCAAACCAATCATTTATATTTTCTTATAACAACTACGTTAAATGGTACCACTTATCTAGGTGCCTCTAGTGCCATAAACTATTACATAATATCATTAGAATGGGATCCCCATGTTAGAAATGGGGTTATTACATAATAGTGTTAGGATGGGGTCCTAACATTCGATTGTCTTCATATTTTTTGGACAATAAGTATTCTTTCTTAAATCCTTTAGTGGTTCCTATTTGCTCCCTAAATAATATCATTGGCACTATTTCCATTGTTTTATCTTCTTCATGTTCTAATATAGATCCTTTAGGAGGATTTGTGATTTGACACCTTCCCTTATTGCTTCTTCTCAAGCACCTATTTTGGATCATAGAATAGATGAACCTAATCTCCATATGCCTTATGTCATAATTATGGATGTTATGGTGGATGATTATTTTAATTTAAATGCATCATGTATGATGGTTTTATGCTAGTGGATTGCTTAATCTAGTCTATGAGTTGTAAATAAAGTAGACAACAAATAGCTTGACCAAGTTCATACTTTAGGTGCTTTTGTACAATAATAGGAGCATCTTGTAGTAGAAGAGTGTCCCTTAATGGGATATGACTTTTAAGGATCTTTCTTATATCCCTCACTTAACTTAGTGGTGGATGTTGGAATATATGGTGTTTCTTAAGGCAAGGGTTAACTTTTGTATTATAATTATTGTATAGCCCTTTGGGCCTTGCCACATCTTGTATAGGAGGATTTATTGTAATATTTTATTATTAAACATAAAGGTAGATAGTTTAATCCCTCATAATTGGGTGTTTATACCCCTTGAGACCAACCATTTTATCAATAGTTTGGAATTTTATTTTTCCTTTGAGTGATTATTTTAGTGTATGGGAACTATTGTGTGTGTTATTTTTATGAGCTATTCTTTTATCTAGGTAATGTGTTGATTCTATTAATTTCTAGAAAATGTTATGAAATTCAATAGTTAGTAATTAGTTATCTTTTTTAGAATATAGGTCTTCTACTCAAGCTTGATATTATCAAGGCTTATGACAAGGTGAATTGGGACTTTCTAAGGAAATCCTTACTAGATTTGGTTTCTCTAGTGATTGGATGGATTGGAAAAGAAACATGTATTCTACACTATGCTTCTCAATAATGGTATATGGAATTTGGGTGGGTTTATTCAAGTCATCTAGAGGCCCTCATGGATATGATCCCATGTCACCCTAGTTATAGATTATATAATTGAAACCTTAAGTGGGACCTAATTGATCCTTTTTAATTGGTCCCACAATCAAAATAACCTATAGGCTAAGACTTTGATGAGGGTCCCTACCTATTTTCTTATTTGAAGCATCTAAAAATCTCACTTGGAAACTTTACTCAAAATGAACATCGATAAGAAGTCATTAAGAAGGACATTAGATTGAGATTTAGTTGAAGATATAAAATTATTAGCTTGAAAATAAAATAGTATTTACTTGATTAATCTTCTAAAAGCAAAAGATATTATATTTTATGAGTGAAAGAGTTATTGACCAGATACTTTTTTGTTTCTAATATACCATTACATTCGCAAATACTTCCACTCAATGCCATTCCAAGAAGAATATTTCAAGGCTAAAACATGGTTGCTCCACCACCTAGAATACTTTTTGGAATGGAATGATAGAGGTCCCCTTAGAACTTCGATGCCACTGACTATATGGGATAATATTTTAACATCCATGCTAAATTTTCTCCTATACTACATCGAAGAATATCTAACCACTCCACTAGAGAATCTATAAAATATGATCAACCTGGGTGCACTACATAATGTGATAGAGTGGCTCTAGGATTACTAGTGGTTTCATTCAAAAGTAAGGCTAGATAATAGTGTATATCTCTTTTCCCTAACTCAATAAATGACTAGGACTAGATTGCTTTCCAATTTGTATAAAGATTCAAAGAGAAGATAGATGGAGTATCTCTCTTGAGATAGTTTTCAAACATAAAGAGAGCATCAATGGAGACTATGGATGACTTTAACATCCAATTTCACAAGGCATGTCATATAATACCTAAAGATATTTATTCCCTCCTAGGTATGGCATTTATTTACTATTTTAAGGCCTTAGATTTTAAGATCTTCATGATGATAATGGCCAAGGGAGGAAACTCTCTTCCAAATGCCTATGGGATAGCCATCTAGGTCAAAAATAATGAGAAGGCTAGCTCCTAAGCCACCTATGTATTTGTATTCCACTATTTAATCTCCATATCAACATCCTCTAGTCATCCAAACAATAACATTCCATCTAACCTCAATCTCATTTGCAGTCCTTGCTCCACACCCTACTCTAGTCTCCTCTATTATAAATAACTTTTAGAAGAAATAAGAGTCTATTAAATATAGTTTCTAATGAGATATTAACATATAGAAGGAAACATAGTGTCAAAATAATTTTGGTCTTTCTCTCCAACCATACAATCAAGGATTCAAGAATCATATAAATAGCTATTAGAATCCCAACAAGAACCCAATTTAGCCCTTGAATTTAAATCAAAGGAATACCTTTGAACAAACTTCATCATCAAAATATTTCCTAAACATGGTTAGAGAATTAGATCCCATGTAGAATAGCTATCCAAGAAATTCAAAAACTTGGCACTTTCCAAACCTATATCCTCTTAATACTTATGCTAAAACAAACTAAAATATATCCTTTCATCCATAGTTATCCACTTTCCAAGCTCCAACCAAGAGTGTTTGCCTAGGTATAGTTAATAGTTTGTCTGAACAAGCTTTAGCAACTTGGGATGAAGAAGAAATATACATAATATCTAATGGAGAAGCCATAAGACCACAATTATAGACATATTGTATGACCAAGTCTAAAATAAAAGTAATGGAGGAAATAGAGGAAATCAATATGCGGGATAAGCTACTGATATGAGCAAATGTTTCTTAGCTATCTATGGTAGAAAAATCAATCCCAAGTGGACACAATTTTTTATCCAGAAGATACATTCTTTAAATTCATTTAATATAATGGATCACCTCAAGAAATCTATTGTGGTCATGACACTCTAGGAAGTAATCATTATGCCAGGACAAATGAAGCACTTAGAAGAGGCATTAAAGGAGAAAAAAACCTCAAATGATCAAAGGTTACATGTTGTTCTATAATTATTTGCTCCTAGAGTAATAAAAAAGAGCCAATGCCATTCTATTTGACTCTCATCTATGGCGATAAATTTATTTATAATTATTTAGTTGATTTTGGAGCAAATACTATGATCATACCAAAAGGGGTGGTGGATGCATTGGGACTAAGTTATGATCCAATTAGTCAGCATTTTATTCAATTGGATGGAACACTGATCCAAGCCCTTGAGATAATCAAAAACCCCCCTCTCATACTACAAGCATATAAAAATATATATCCATTATCACTTAGTAGTAATTGAGTTCCTAGCCACTTTTGGCATATGTCTATCAAGAGATTCTATTGCCAAAATAGGAGGATACTTATCCTAGGTTGGACACAAATACTACTGAGTGACTAGAATGGTGGTAAGATGAGAATTTTAATAGAACCAATTCATGTCCATCATATAGAGTAAGTTCCTTTAATTAGATTAGATGCAGATCAGTATTATACCCTAGAAAAGATCAATTTGAGGTAAAAATATTTGATGGAAAAGTTAATTATAATATACTGAATGGGAAAATAAGTCAATTGGTTGCCAACATGTGCAATTTATATGAAGTTTGTGAACAAAGTAGCATGGGGACATAATTATGTTGGAGAATATTACATTATTTAGTACATGTTAATGTACCCGCATGGTACCGTATAGTACAATTGTAAATGTAAATATTAGAATAAGATGTGTGTCTATTGTTTAGGATTGTGATTTATATATCTCCTTATGTATGTATCTATGTGTAGGATGTGCACAAGTATTATGTAATAATGTGTGCAAGTGTGAAGAGTGAGAAAGTGCACGTGTCATGTAACTATGTGTGCAAGTGTGTACAAAGTGTCATAAAGTGTGCAAGAGTAAATAGAGATTCAAGAGTCATGTATACAAGTGGTAAGATGAGAAGCCAAAAGGTATGAGAGGTTTTTCTTATACATAGAATAAGAAAGGTTGTATCTCCTAGATATGTGAGGAGAGCAATAGTCAAGTATTGAAGAGTCACCTTTATAAGGTTATATTATGGATACAAAGCTCCATGAGAGATATCAAAAGATTACTTGATGTAATCTATTCAAGCATTGATAATATTGAAGCTTGTATACAATATTTTGAGCAATATTATTGTAAGTTTTCTTCATATTATTTCATGAATGATATTGGCCATAGATAATTGAATGCTCAAATATTGGATAATATAGTTTGATCTTGAATATTGGGACCTATGTTAATCTAGATAAAAAACCAATATTGGTATCAAAGCTACCTCAAGTAGTCTCTATTGCTAGCAAAAAAAAAATTGGTGTAAATATTTGAAGAATCTAGAGAGATAAGTTTCATAAGTACATTGAATAGTTTCATAGGCTAGCATTATAGAAGAATTCCAGTGTGAATCTAATTTTTTGAATTTAAAATTTGTTTTAGGACAAAAATCTAGCATTAGAGAAGAATATGGTGTGAATTTAAATTTTATTAGGAAAAAATTTTGTTGATAATTTGGTTGATAAAATGTTTGAATATTTACTGCCTAACATATTTCATTGAAGGAAAATATTTGGGCTATTAGTGGCTTAAGAAAGAGGTGGATGAATAATTGAGATAAGACATTGAGGAGCAATTGAGAAGAGGAGGTTAAGTCTAAGTTAAAGCACAGTTGAGATCAGAGGAAGCAACAATCAAAGAATACAAGAAGGCCAAAATACTTTCTAAAGGTAAAAGGAAAGCCAAATTTGATTGCCATTTCTTGACAAATAAGAAATCAAGAGTTATAGATAAGCACCTTCAAAAACAACTAGATAAATATATAGTGCCTTGATAAGGATAAATATTGAAGAGCCCAAGTGAAGACATGTGGATTTATGCATCTCAAAGAACATCAGTGCATTTTGGTGAATAGAAAATATTGAAGCAGTTTCAACCTTGTGTTGATATCAAAGAGTTTGAGCACTTGAAATATTGAGTGATTGGTAAAGATATTTGAAAGACTTAGTGCTTAGTGAAGAATAGCAAAAGACTAAGTGCCTAGTGAAGATGTTTGAAATGACAACACCTGAATGAGAATAAGTGGATTATTGGAAAACCATTGCAAACTAGAGAGCAAATATTGAATAGAAGTGTCAAGGCGAGCTATTGATGATGTTATGTCTGAAATATCTCAGGAGAAAAAATCTTGAGCATAATGCTTGTTGAGTAGTCTACACTTGTTGTAGGAATCATCTATAATAGAGGGATAATATCCATTTCCATAATTTCCATGTGGATATTACATGCACCAAGGTACAAATATTACCTTTCTTCTATATTTTAAGTTTATGAGCGCATGCATTTTTAACTTTAGTAGTTTGGAAATTTGATTTATACTAAAAATAATTATTTTGCATAAATATTAATTGAAGTGATTATGTCATTAAATAATTATATTTGGAAAATAATTTAGGGAGTTATAAGGATAGTTTATATTTAGAAATTAATTTTTGATAATTGATAAATTGAAATTTACAAATTGGAAGGAAATTTTTTTATTTAAAAATTTTTGAAATTTGAAATTTAAAATTTTGGAGAGGTAAGCATTTCTACTCCAAAGAAATTAAAGAATTTAAAATTATGATTTTTCTAATTAAATAAATTTAAAAATAATTTACTTGAACTTTTAGAGCTATAAGGTTTCCTACTCCAAAAGAATTGATTTTAAAAATTATTTATTTGATTTTGATTTGCAAATTTGAAGAAATTGATTATTTGAAATTTGGGATACATAAGGTCTTCAACTTCGAAGGAATTATCATGGAAGAAATCAAATGTTTAACAAAATAAAATTCTATACACAAAATTTAATGGACAATTTTGATGAAAATAAGGAAATATCAAATGATTTGAATATGAGACTATCTTTAATTCTCAAAAATTCAAAAGACAAAAGGTTCAAAATATTTTATCAAATATCTTCATGAGAAACTTTTTAGAGCATGGTGGAATTCACAAAACACCATTATATTTTCTACTAAAGTATACATTATGATGGATATGGCTTTACTCGCCTTTGAGGTCTATCAAGAGAAAAGACAAGACTAGAAATATGTTATATGTGACACATATTATTTGAATGTGGCATATGTTAGCTTCAATATGGAATCTTTAAATTATAAAATGTATTATTATGATGAATTACTAATACACTACTCATATGTCACACCAATAGCCATACCATTGTTGAATATGAAGACAAGAAGATCAAAGAAGAAGATTAAAATAAACGAAGCAAAAATTTAAGACAAGAAGACCAAGACAAAAGACTAAAGAAAATAGATTAAAGAGTAAAGTCTTCAATAACCAAATGATGTAATACAGGGGTATGTTGGACAATATTACATTATTTGGTACATGCTAATATACCTCCATGGTCCCTTATGGTACAATTGTAAACATGTAAATATTAGAATAGGGTATTGTTGTGGTCTTGTTTGTCATCAAGCTTAACCTAAACTAGGATTATTATTTGGAATATTTTGAAAGGCAAGAACCTGCTAATCATAGCCCAAACCAAACATTGGAAGGGTTAAAATACCTTAATACAACCTCCAAAGTAGGCATACCTTGTCAACTTAACAAATATTAAATATTTTAAGCTCAAATGAATGTATAAAGAATAGAGATAGAGATGGAAGGGTTAAAAGAAAAGTGAGTTAATGATGGATGGATAAATCTAATAGCATAGGCATCCACAAAGAACCTTTGACAAATTAACTTTTAGGAGATAATACTTAGGACTAACAACATTCAAAACCAGTCATCTTCATCATTAAGAACAATTGCATGCTTCTAGAATTATTTCAAATATCTAGAGTATCAATAATGCAAATTAACATAATTAGATCAATACTCTAACTAATAGAAAAATAAATTATTAGTGGGGAGTGAAGATATTATCATAATTTGATATAACACTTGCTACATAATGGAAAAATAAGGTAGAACACTTTAGTTGTAGCCAGTGTAATGCATACAAAAGAAAGAGCAATAGAAGAGGTTGGAGATTGCTTATTAATGAGAATTAAATTGGAAGGAGAAGCATTGAAAGAATATAGCAATCATATGTAAAGAGATAATATTGCAATCTTCCATTTGGCATGTTAAACACATAGTGCCAACCATCGTGAGGAGAGTCTAAGCACCAAGAAAGTGAAATAGTCACTATAGAGGAAAGTACAATGATAACTCGAATATTATCAAGGAGATAGCAAGTTATAATGTTCATCTACAAGCACTGTAGGTGTAAAAGGGTAAGTTTTACCAAGGATACAAAGCATCAACAACCAAAGAGCATCTAGGCACCATAGAAGAAGCATCAACACATATGCCAAGTATCTTGTTAGAAGGAAAGTGACAATATTTACATAAAGTAATGCTTTATAATTACATTAAAGAGATACATAAAATTTAATAAACAAAGAGAAGACAGTGAAGATGAGAGAGTAAAGCACTAGAAAATAGACCATATGCACTACATTGAAGGGAAGAAAAAGACACAGTCAAAGCTTGAAGTTAGAGCGCAAAGTGCATTGAATGCATCATAATGGAAGGATAACATCATGAGAACATAGGGTGCAGTATAAAGTAAGCAAAAGAAAGCCTTTGGAGCACTACATTAAAGGAGGTGATAAATATTTAATATAATCTATAACTTTTGCAAAGGATACAAGGCATAATATTGGAGTCAAGATAATTAATTCACAATACTCAAGGTTTTATGATAAAAGGAGAAATAAGGAATAGTTTTACAACCTTAGTAGTATTATTAATTTCCTTATATATTTTTGAAGAAAGAAATATTTAGAAAGGTTATGAAATTACCTAATTCAAAGTGAATAGAAATATTTTTACAAATAGTCTAAATTGGAGGCATAAGGATTTATACATTGAAATAGAAATATTATATTTACAAATATATTAGTTTTTAAATTTCCAACTAGAGATTTATAAGGAGTTCAGCTTCAAATTCAAGTTATTAAAATTTAGAAACTACACTATTAAAAATTGAAAGATAATAGAATCAAAACATAGAATTGCTAGAAAGTTGGAAAATTTACTTTTGATATTAGTCTCTTGCTCAAATTAATGAGACATAACTAATCCAACTTAAAGGTCTTGAAAAGCAATGAATATAATCAAAATTAAAAGTGCATAGCCAATAGCTCTATTTGACTCCTTTGTGTGTTGCACTTGACTGATGACGGTGATATATTTCCTACTTGTCCGACGGTCCCCCTTCATGCCATGTGTTGAACTAGACTGACGAAGATGGTGTGAACCCTATGTGTTTGGCGGTCCCCATCTCACACCGGGTTACCATTAACGAGATGGTGGGTGTGTTGGAAGCCTTCGCTGATAGTTTGAACCCTTCCAATTACGCTAGCAGTTACTAAAAATTGTGATTGTAACCAATTCATCTATGTAACCAAAAAAAAATTGAAAGTGCATCACAAATATTTTTAGCTTTATATTCATAAATATGAATAAATAAGGTGGTTATCTTGAAGAGTAAAAGTTGAACATTAGGGAGATAAAAGGAATTCAACTCAAAAAAACTAAGAAAGCTAAACATTTTATCAAGACCATACTATATTCAAAATATTTGGGAGATACAAGGTCTTCTACCAAACTCTAGAATTGAAAAAATATTATCAAATTTGATCTTATTATAGGGAGCTAAAATTAATACTACTTAGAGATTTGAAATATTACAAATAAAAATTATAAAGCATAATACAAAAGTTGAAGAATTGAAAGATAGTATTTGATCATATACTCAAATCACTAGGGAGTCATAAGGTAGTCAACCACAATGGTTTTTTGAAAGTTAAAATATTCTATCAAAACTATTCATAATATATATTACTAGGGAGCTATAAGGAATTCCACTTCAAAAATTAAATTAGAAGAAGCATGGATGAAATAGTGAGGAATGCATTTGATAATGAAGAACTATTTCATGAACTGAAATTTTATTCACAAAACTTAATAGACACTTTTTATGGATATAAATATTTGTCTACTAGTAAAAATGAAGATTCTCTTTGTTTTTCAAGGAAGCAAAAGAAGGAAATTTTATGATATTAATTGGTTATCTTAATGAAGTACATTTCAAATCTAGGTGGAATACTCAAAATATAGTTATATTTACATCATAATAATGTTTGATGATTATCTATCATTAATTTTTTTTTAATTCTTTTAAAACATGAAATAAAATGAACATATTAGCAATGAAATACTAAATCCTTGCCAAATACTATTATGATGATATACTAACTCATCATGAAGAAGATATATCACTAGTTAAGATACATAAAAAAATAAGAAGAAGAAGAAAGAAGAAGAAGCATGATAGAAAATAAAAGATAAAGATAAAAGAAAATACTTTCAATTTGAATAAATATTGGAGTGAACTAAAGGAACAAGATGAAGATACAAATTATTTACTCGATTAGGATACAGATAAAGAGCACAATGAAGAAGGCAAAAAATAAGAGCTTGAGTTCTAGAACCAAGATGAAGACCATATTGAAGACTAAAATTTTCTATAATCAAATAATGTAATACAGGGGGTGTTGAAATATATTACATTATTTGGTACATGCTAATGTACCATCTTGGGTACATCCCTAGATTAGGAGAGTGTATTATATGAGGGTTTTATTATTTACTTTAAGCAATGTAATAAATGCACAAGTATTATTAGAATGTACAATGATGTAGATGTGCATGATGTCCACATGTACATGAGTCTATAATATGAATATAATGAGTCATAGGAAGATGGAAGGCCAAGAATCATACTCCATTATATATTGGCCTTTGTAGTAGAGAATGAAAGTTGAGTGAATTGAGTGAGTTGAGTGAGTTGAGTGAGTTAGTGAGTGCATGAGCACATTGGAGTAGTGCTCAAGTTAGATACAATGTAGGGCATCAATAATGGATCATTTGAGGTCTCCATATTTTGTATAAAGATCCTATTTTCATGAGCTTTCATTAATGGTTATTTTATGAGTATTTTCAAAAGTTTTCATGCTAGTTATATGCTTAAGATATTGTCAATATTACATGCTCATTTTATGCATTTTGGTTGTATTTCCTTGAATATAAAGCATCAAAAGCTAACAAAAGTTCAAGATTTTACGTTTATTGTCAAGTTCATATTACCCCAGAGCAAATGGGTAGGTAGAGGCAACAAATAATATCTTGGTATATACACTCTACAAAACCTATAGAATAGGAGTAGATTAGGAGTATAAATTATCATAAATCCTATGGGTGTATAGGACAATATTTAAGCCAACAATGAATCATATGCCATTCCAATTGATGTATGGCCAAGAGGTAGTAGTACAAGTAGAATTCATGATACCCAATTTAAGGGTAGTAGCAAAAAAATGGTTAGAAAACCAGGACAGCCAAGGGAAGGCTTATGGCATTGATTTGACTAGATGAGAAAATAGTTATTGCACAGTGGGTGATAGAAGTGGCACATTGGAGGAAATTGTGGCACAACAAGCACCTTAGGAAGATGGACTTGAAAATGAATGACTTAGCCTTGAAGTATAATGGTAAGAGAGATATCAAACCAAGAAAAATAAAAATATTATGGCTTGGTCCCTTCCAAGTAGTTAAAATTATGGAAAATGGTGTTGTAAAGTTGCAAAAACTAGACAGGATAATGATTCCTAAAACCGTTTATGGATCAAAATTAAAGCTCTATATGGTAAAAGCTCAATGTCTATTTGTTTCTATCAAAGATGTGGAAATGGAACAATAAGAAGTGCTCGCAAATGAGGATAATCAAGCAAAAGTAATCAAAGTCATCAAGAGTATAAATAAGATAAGGATTTGAGAAGGTTTTTTGCAAAAGGAGAGGAATCATAGACAGTTATAAAACAATAAGAGTTAGCACCTTATCTCAAAGTAACAAGAGTACAGGTGTAGGTACAATTTTTGTATAGAACAAAAGAATATGAGAAAGATTTACCTATTCTTGAAGATACAAGACAAGTCCAGAATAAGAAATTGCCAATATTAAGTTTGTTATCTCGAGTAGGATTCGTACAACAAATGTGAAAGCATAATATGTAATAAAATAATAGGAATTGGTAACACATTGAAATGAAATAATAATACAAGTGTACATACAATTCATTTAGAACAAAGGTATATGAGAAAAAAATATTAACTCCTACAAAAGGATGAGTTAACATCGAAGAATTGGTAGGGTATAGCCCCTTAACTCAAATTAAACATGTAAAGCAAAGAATGTGGGAACAGATGTAAAAATTTTAAGAAGAGTAGGAGATCTTGCATAGAAATAATGCAAGAATGAGAGCACAAATCATCTAGAAGTTGGATGAAACTATACAAATAATGGATGAACGAGCAACTAGAATACAACAAGAACAAGAGGTAGAACTTTGAAGAACACAAGCTTATACTGAGAGGGGGGGTGAATAGTATAAGACCAATTTTTACTTTTCTTTTCAATTCAATATTATGTAGTGTATAGACAACAATATCAATAGCAGTAATAAAGCAATGCACAAAACACCATACACAATAGAGACACCATAGTTTACGTGGTTCACCCAATGTGGGCTACTCCATGGATAAAATATTTTACTAAAACTTTATCAATCAATCTCTTTGGGAATCCTTTCCAATTACAATGTTTATGGATCTTTGTCCAAAGGAGATGATGATCCCCTAATCTCAATTTCATGGATCTCTTCCACAGGAGAACTATTTCCCCTTCTGCTCTAGCTAGTGATCTTCTAGAAGACTCTGTCTCTCTGCTGCATTGACTGGTGGATCTCTCTCCACTTGAAGACTCCTCACTCAGATTTGTCTTCAACTATATTTTTTGTTGGATCTCTATCCATTTGAGAATTTGTCCTTTGTACTCTGTCAACTCCAAAGCTCTATCAATAGGCTCACTCAAAACCTACTCAACAAGCTCACATAGAACTTGTTAAAATATGCTCAACAAGCTCACATAGAACTTGTCCAAATCTACTCAACAAGCTCACATAGAACTTGTCCAAATATGCTCAACAAGCTCACATAGAACTTGTCCAAATCTGCTCAACAAGCTCACCAAGAACTTGTCCAAATCTGCTCAACAAGCTCACCAAGAAATTGCCCAAATATGCACTAGAAAACTCACCAAGAACTTGCCCAAATCTGCACTAGCAAGCTCACCAAGAACTTGCCCAAATCTGCACTAGCAAGCTCACAAATAACTTGCTCAATAATTCAATCTCATAGAAGAAAAAAAAGAATTGTTACAGACTCAATATTTTCTATACTCAAATCCCAATCTCAACTCAAATAAATCTTATAGAAGCATAAAGATAATTGTTAGAGACTCAATATGTTATATCCTAAAATCTCAATATCAACTCAAATCAATCTTATAGAAGCATAAAGAGAATTTTTAGAGACTAAATATTTTCTATCCTCAAATCTCAATCTCAACTCAAGTCAATATTATAGAAACATAAAGATAATTTTTAGAGACTCAATATGTTCTATCCTCAAATCTCAATCTCAACTCAAATCAATCTTATAGAATCATAAAGAGAATTGTTAGAGACTCAATATGTTCTATCCTCAAATCTCACATAACAATGATACTCATGTTCTTCTCAAGTTCAAGTTCTTTGCATAACCAATGGGATTCAACAACAATGCTAATAAAACATTCTTCACATAACAATGATACTCATGTTCTTCTCAAACCCTATCTCAAGTTTTTCACACAACTAATGGCTTCAACAACAATGCTTATAAAAAAAGGTTTAATAGCAACTCTCAACCCAGAAAACCTTGAAGCATTCAACCAACTACTTTTGAAAAGGAAACCACAATTAATCATTTTCTATCCAATGATATTTCATAAATCAACCACCATAAACAATCAATAGAAGAATGTGCCCATACCTTTTATGAAGATGAATAAGCCTTTTGGTTGTCCATAAAATATGCCTCACTCAACACACTTTATTTTTCAACTTTCAACAAGGGTTAGAGATCTTGATTAATAGCACAACAATAACATCCAAATAACACCTTATTACTCCTACTCAATAACATACACCATCTCACTTCATAAATGAATTGATCTCTTTTGAAAAAGAAAAAAGCAACCTTCACTTTTGAACCTCTTTACAAAATTAGAAATATCTCTTTACAATCACCTTATTTCTCCCTCTAATTAAGTTAATAAAATAGCCCTTGGAATAAGCTTTCCAACGATATATAATATGATATACTTCTAAAAAATAAATCACCAGAAATCTCTCCTTTTTTTAAACATGCATCATAACCCTTATTCCTCCTAGGGCAACTTTAGAAAAATAAAATATATCTAAAAATTATTAACTTGCCTCTATCCCTGATGGGATTCGATCTCGTGACCTTCCTTTCTCAGTGCCTTAACCACAGCCAACCTACCATTGGGCCACACGCCCTCACGTGCTCAAAAGGAGCACACAACAAAACCTTATGTCATGAATATATGCGCCCTTCAAAAAAAAAATGTGCTTCATGCATTTCAACACAACAAAACACCTCCAAAAAGAATCAAATGTAGGACCTTCTATGTCACACACAGTGCACAAACCACTAGGCCAAGGAGGCCTATACGTTTGGCTTTACTCCACAATAGTATCTTCAACGAACGCAAAAATCGTAAGCCTTTTAAAACCCTTTTCACACACACTTCGACACACGATGCGCAGGCTCTTTTGCCATTCAAATCCAAATATCAAATCGAGCGCTTAGAGAAATAAATCAAAACTTTGGGCATACATATATATATATATATATATATATATATATATATATATATATATATATATATATATATATATATATATTATATATATATATATATATATATATATGTCCTCCTCCTTTCCTTTGACATCGGTGCTATAATTTAAATATTAGTTTTATTCCTTTTCCTTTCTTTGACGTCGGCGCTATAAATTAAATTTTAATTTTAATTTTATAAATTTTAAATAATTTAAAATTTAAACTTAAATATTTAAAATTAAATATCTCCATCACCGGGGCACCTTTTTTGACAAAACGAAAAGCCAACCTGGATTTTAAGAAAAACCCATTTCAAATATGCCATCCATGGTTTTAAATAAAACCTTTTATTTTGCCTGCCTTGGTTTTCACAAAAACCTGTATATATCCATGCTCTCCAAAATATCATAAATGCTCATTTATGAAATGCTTTGGCCACAAAAACTCAATGTGATCCATGTGACATCAATGATCAATATGACATCAATGACAACATAAAATCACTCAAATTTCTAACAATCTCCCCCTTTGTCATTGATGGCAACACCTCTATTGTAAATCACCACAATCACTGCAAAAACTATTTCTGAGAATCAATGCTACTCCCCCTTACTCAATGCTCTCTTTGGAGGCTGCTCCCTCTAACTCAATGTTCTCTTTGGAGGCTGCTCCCCCTAACTCAATGCTCTATTTGGAGGCTACTCCCCCTAACTCAATGCTCTCTACCTTACTCAAATCTCTCCCCATTTGACATCAATGGCAAAAGGGACACCTATGGGGCTCTCTTCCTTTTGATGAAGTTAGCTTCCTCATCATTATCTGAATCTCTATGTGTCTCTGGAACTTTCCCTTTATTTTTCTCTGAAGCCTTGAATGCAGTTTCTTTTATTGGAACCTGATGCTTACTTCTCCTCATCTCATAAGTTGTGAGTGTTCCTTGTAGTTCTTCCATTGTTAGCTTGTTGATATCCATTGTTTCTTCTATTGCTGAAACCTTTGCATCATACTTCATGGGAAGTGATCTCAAAACCTTTTGAGTAACATATGATTCTTTCATCTCAAATCCTAGACCTCTCATGGTGTTAGCAATCTCATCAACTCGAAGTAAAAACTGTGCAATATCTTCAGAATCTTCCATTTTCAATTCCTCAAATATTTTTCTATGAGTTTGTAGTTTTGCCAACTTTACCTTGGAATCTCCTTCATAGGTATTCCGCAACTTGGTCCACATTTCATTTGCTGAATTACATACCATGACCTTTGAAAAATATGTCTCACGTAGCCCACTCAAAATACAATTCATTGCCCTTGCATTGATCTCAACCAATTTCCTGATAGTCTTATCTGCCTCGGGATCACCTTCAACCTTATACTCTTTTGCAACCATCTGCCATACCTCATATCCTTGTGATATCAAGTAGTTCTTCATTCTCATGCTCTAGAAAGCATAATTGTTACCATCAAATAGTGGAGCCTTATTTGTAGATGATCCATTCTATGAAGCCATCTGTGTTCTTGTAGAATCTGCCCTCAAGTTGTTAGCCTTTCCGAAGGAACCCGCTCTGATACCAATTGAAGAACACAAGCTTATACTGAGAGGGGGGGTGAACAGTATAAGACCACTTTTTACTTTTCTTTTCAATTCAATATTATGCAGTGTATAGACAGTAATATCAATAGCAGTAATCAAGCAATGCACAAAACACCATACACAATAGAGACACCATAGTTTACGTGGTTCACCCAATGTGGGCTACTCCACGGAGAAAATATTTTACTAAAACTTTCTCAATCAATCTCTTTGGGAATCCTTCCCAATTACAATGTTTATGGATCTCTATCCAAAGGAGATGTTGATCCCCTAATCTCAAGTTCGTGGATCTCTTCCATAGGAGAACTCTTTCCCCTTCTGCTCTGGCTAGTGATCTTCTAGAAGACTCTGTCTCTCTGCTGCACTAACTGGTGGATCTCTCTCCACTTGAAGACTCCTCACTCAGATCTATCTTCAATTATGCTGGCTGTTGGATCTCTATCCACTGAGACTCTATCCTCTATACTCTGTCACCTCCAAAGCTCTGTCAATAGGCTCACTCAGAACCTGCTCAACAAGCTCACACAGAACTTGTCCAAATATGCTCAACAAGCTCACAAAGAACTTGTCCAAATATGCTCTAACAAGCTCACCAAGAACTTGCCCAAATCTGCACTAGCAAGCTCACCAAGAACTTGCCCAAATCTGCACTAGCAAGCTCACCAAGAACTTGCCCAAATCTGCACTAGCAAGCTCACCAAGAACTTGCTCAATAATTCAATCTCATAGAAGCATAAAGAGAATTGTTAGAGACTCAATATGTTCTATACTCAAATCCCAATCTCAACTCAAATCAATATTATAGAAGCATAAAGAGAATTGTTAGAGACTCAATATGTTCTATCCTCAAATCTCAATCTCAACTCAAATCAATCTTATAGAAGCATAAAGAGAATTGTTAGAGACTCAATATGTTCTATCCTCAAATCTCAATCTCAACTCAAATCAATATAAGCATAAGAACTTGAAACAACCACTTCACACAATCACTTGACTAGGCTCAAACAAATCTTCTCAACCAACTACCACAAGGAATCAACTCTTTCTTACAAACCCTAGTCCAAGCATGTATCAACCAACTCAAATAGTTTCCAACAATGCTCAACCACAAATCTCACATAACAATGATACTCATGTTCTTCTCAAGTTCAAGTTCTTTGCATAACCAATGGGCTTCAACAACAATGCTAATAAAACATTCTTCACATAACAATGATACTCATGTTCTTCTCAAACCCTATCTCAGGTTTTTCACACTACTAATGGCTTCAACAACAATGCTTATAAAACAAGGTTTAATAGCAACTCTCAACCCAGAAAACCTTGAGGCATTCAACCAACTACTTTCGAAAAGGAAACCACAATTAATCCTTTTCTCTCCAATGATATTTCAGAAATCAACCACCATAAACAATCAATAGGAGAATGTGCCCATACCTTTTATGAAGATGAAGAAGCCTTTTGGTTGTCCACAAAATCTGTCTCACTCAACACACTTTCTTTTTCAACTTTCAACAAGGGTTAGAGATCTTGATTAATAACACAACAATAACATCCAAATAACACCTTATTACTCCTACTCAATAACATACACCATGTCACTTCATAAATGAATTAATCTCTTTTGAAAAAGAACAAAGCAACCTTCACTTTTGAACCTCTTTACAAAATCAGAAATATCTCTTTACACACACCTTATTTCTCCCTCTAAGCAAGTTAATCAAATAGCCCTTGGAATAAGCTTTCCAACGATATATAATATGATATACTTCTAAAAAATAAATCACCAAAAATCTCTCTTTTTTAAACATGCATCATAACCCTTATTCCTCCTAGGGCAACTTTAGAAAAATAAAATATATCTAAAAATTATTAACTTGCCTCTGTCCCTGATGGGATTCGATCTCGTGACCTTCCTTGCTCAGTGCCTTAACCACAACCAACCTGTCATTGGGCCACATGCCCTCACGTGCTCAAAAGGAGCACACAACAAAACCTTATGCCGTGAATATCTGTGCCCTTCGAAAACAAAACGCGCTTCACGCGTTTCAACACAACAAAACACCTCCGACAAGAATCGAACGTAGGACCTCCTGCTTCACACACAGTGCATGAACCACTAGGCCAAGGAGGCCTATACATTTGGCTTTACTCCACAATAGTCTCTTCAACGAACACGAAAATCGTAAGCCTTTTAAAACCCTTTTCACACACACTTCGACACACGATGCGCAGGCTCTTTTACCATTCGAATCCAAATATCAAATCGAGCGCTTAGAGAAATAAATCGAAACTTTGGGCATATATATATATGTCCTCCTCCTTTCCTTTGACGTCGGCGCTATAATTTAAATATTAGTTTTATGCCTTTTCCTTTCTTTGACGTCGACGCTATAAATTAAATTTTAATTTTAAATAATTTAAAATTTAAACTTAAATATTTAAAATTAAATATCTCCATCACCGGGGCACCTTTTTCGATGAAACGAAAATCCAACCTGGGTTTTAAGAAAAACCCATTTCAAATCTGCCATCCATGGTTTTAAATAAAACCTTTTATTTTGCCTGCCTTGGTTTTCACAAAAACCCTGTATATATCCATGCTCTCCAAAATATCATAAATGCTCATTTATGAAATGCTTTGGCCACCAAAACTCAATGTGATCCATGTGACATCAATGACAACATAAAATCACTCAAATTTCCAACAATCTCCCCCTTTGTCATTGATGGCAACACCTCTATTGTAAATCACCACAATCACTGCAAAAACCATCTCTGAGAATCAAAGTTGCTCCCCCTGACTCAATACTCTCTATGGAGGCTGCTCCCCTAACTCAATGCTCTCTTTGGAGGCTGCTCCCCCTAACTCAATGCTCTCCCCCTTACTCAAATCTCTCCCCCTTTGACATCAATGGCAAAAGGGACACCTATGGGGCTAAAAGATATGACTCTTAAGCTTAGCCCCCTCACCACCTTCTCTATTGAGGTGATTAATTTTGGGGTGGGAGTACATTTACTCCCATATTACATTGTTTCTTTCCTCTGTCAACTTCCTTCCATATTTTTCTGATATCCTTCTCTTGATGAATTACTTGATCTTCTTGTCTTGAACCTGTTTGACCTTCTTGCCTTGAAACTCTTGACCTTCTTGTCTTGAACTTGTTTGGAATTGAGTCCTACACCATTTTGCAATATGTCCAAAGTTATTGCAATTAAAACACTTGATATTGTAGCCTTTGGATGGTGCCCATATCCTGAATTCTTTCTTGAAATAATTTCCATATCCATTCCTTTCTTGAACCCTGTATTGTGAAGTTCTGTTTTCATGACCATTATGACCATGACTTCTGATTTGTGTAGCTCTAAAACCAAAACCATGTTGCTCATTTTATTTGCACTGAGAAGCTCTATGACCAATCCTGTTGCATAAGAAGCAATGTCCCTAAAAACCATACCTTCTTCCTTTGAAGTTTCTTCTAGCAAAATCAAACTTCTTTGATCCATGGATCCTGCAGTGTATAGCCCTGTGTCCAAATCCATTACAAGAAAAACAATGTCCTTGAAAAGCCCTTTGTTCATGCCTTGGTTCCTCATACCTTTCTTGATCATTATCCTTGTAATCATCTTTGACTTGTGCATTGTATCCTTGAATGTTCTTTGTAGCATCTAAATCCTCTTCCTTAATTTCTTCCTTGCTTTCTTCTTCAAGAATTTCTTTTCCTTTTGAACTTGATTCACCTATCTCAAAACAAGATCCAAACTGGATGTTTGGAGCCATAGGAACTTTGGAACTTTCTTCATAAATCTTAGGTGCTTCCTTGCTTTCATCTTTTAGAACTTCCTTTCCTTTTGAGTGTGATTCCCCAGACCTGAAATATGAGACCTTTGGTGCTTTGGAACCTTCCTCTTCTTTCTCTTCATTTGTGTCAAATAGCAAATTGGCATCCATCTTTGTTGTCTCTAAAATACATGTTTCCTTCTTAGTGAAAATATCTTGACCTTTTGAGTCATGTGATGGATCAAACTTCTCAAGTAGGGAACATCTCAATTCTTTTAGATTCTCCTTAACCTCTTGTAGTTGCTCATGGATATCATTGAAGTCTTCCTTTAGATCAACTGAGACATCTGTATTTCTCACAATATTCTCTTGTTTAACTTCTTCTTTTTCTATTTCCAAAAGTGGGATTTCTTCTGTTTGGAGTGAATGTTCTTCTTCTATTTCTTTTATCCCATAGAAAAACCCTTCTTCATCTTCACTGTCACTAAGATCATTATAATCTTCTATAGCAAACAAACTCTCAAGATTTCTTTGACCATACCTGTTTCCTTGATGTGTCATCTCATCTTCACTATCACTGAAGCCATTGCAATATCCTGATCTGTGATCTCTTTGACCACACACAAAGCACTGTTCTCTTTCACCTTCTATTCCTAGGAATAGATGTTCTTCCTTTTCATCATTTGACTTGTCTCTATCATTGTGATCTGAGCTATCACTTGCTTCTTCAATGTAGAAAGTTTTCTTTGTCTTACGAAAACTTTTCTTCTTCTCATACCTGTTTTGCTTGTATCTGTCATCTTTGTCATGTTTATGCTTTCCATCTTCTTTTCTTCTGTGACCCTATTTTTCATCATCATTATTTTCTTCATGTGGACACTTGTATGCATAGTGACCAAAATCACCACACTTGTAGCATCTGACTTTCTTCATATCCCTGTAATTTCTTAAGTCCTTTTTTCTTTTGATGAAGTTAGCTTCCTCATCATTATCTGAATCTCTATCTGTCTCTGGAACTTTCCCTTTATTTTTCTCTGAAGCCTTGAATGCAATTTCTTTTATTGGAACCTGATGCTTACTTCTCCTCATCTCATAAGTTGTGAGTGTTCCTTGTAGTTCTTCCATTGTTAGCTTGTTGATATCCATTGTTTCTTCTATTGCTGAAACCTTTGCATCATACTTCATGGGAAGTGATCTCAAAACCTTTTGAGTAACATCTGATTCTTTCATCTCAAATCCTAGACCTCTCATGGTGTTAGCAATCTCATCAACTCAAAGTAAAAACTGTGCAATATCTTCAGAATCTTCCATTTTCAATTCCTCAAATATTTTTCTATGAGTTTGTAGTTTTGCCAACTTTACCTTGGAATCTCCTTCATAGGTATTCCGCAACTTGGTCCACATTTCATTTGCTGAATTACATACCATGACCTTTGCAAAATCTGTCTCACGTAGCCCACTCAGAATACAATTCATTGCCCTTGCATTGATCTCAACCAATTTCTTGATAGTCTTATCTACCTCGGGATCACCTTCAACCTTATACTCTTTTGCAACCATCTGCCATACCTCATATCCTTGTGATATCAAGTAGTTCTTCATTCTCATGCTCCAGAAAGCATAATTGTTACCGTCAAACAGTGGAGCCTTATTTGTAGATGATCCATTCTGTGAAGCCATCTGTGTTCTTGTAGAATCTGCCCTCAAGCTATTAGCCTTTTCGAAGGAACCCACTCTGATACCAATTGAAGAACACAAGCTTATACTGAGAGGGGGGTGAACAGTATAAGACCACTTTTTACTTTTCTTTTCAATTCAATATTATGCAGTGTATAGACAGTAGTATCAATAGCAGTAATCAAGCAATGCACAAAACACCATACACAATAGAGACACCACAGTTTACGTGGTTCACCCAATGTGGGCTACTCCATGGAGAAAATATTTTACTAAAACTTTCTCAATCAATCTCTTTGGGAATCCTTCCCAATTACAATGTTTATGGATCTCTATCCAAAGGAGATGTTGATCCCCTAATCTCAAGTTCATGGATCTCTTCCATAGGAGAACTCTTTCCCCTTCTGCTCTAGCTAGTGATCTTCTAGAAGACTTTGTCTCTCTGCTGCACTGACTGGTGGATCTCTCTCCACTTGAAGACTCCTCACTCAGATCTATCTTCAATTATGTTGGTTGTTGGATCTCTATCCACTGAGACTCTATCCTCTATACTCTGTCACCTCCAAAGCTCTATCAATAGGCTCACTCAGAACCTGCTCAATAGGCTCACTCAGAACCTGCTCAACAAGCTCACATAGAACTTGTCCAAATCTGCTCAACAAGCTCACACAGAACTTGTCCAAATATGCTCAACAAGCTCACATAGAACTTGTCCAAATCTGCTCAACAAGCTCACACAGAACTTGTCCAAATATGCTCAAGCAAGCTCACCAAGAACTTGCCCAAATCTGCACTAGCAAGCTCACCAAGAACTTGCCCAAATATGCACTAGCAAGCTCACCAAGAACTTGCCCAAATCTGCACTAGCAAGCTCACCAAGAACTTGCTCAATAATTCAATCTCATAGAAGCATAAAGAGAATTGTTAGAGACTCAATATGTTCTATACTCAAATCCCAATCTCAACTCAAATCAATCTTATAGAAGCATAAAGAGAATTGTTAGAGACTCAATATGTTCTATCCTCAAATCTCAATCTCAACTCAAATCAATCTTATAGAAGCATAAAGAGAATTGTTAGAGACTCAATATGTTCTATCCTCAAATCTCAATCTCAACTCAAATCAATATTATAGAATGTCATAAAATTGTTAGAGACTCCCAATCATTGACTAGCCTCAAATATCAATCTCAACTACAAATCAATCTTATAAACATAAATAATGTTCACCACTCACAATGTTCAACCACAAATCTCACATAACAATGATACTCATGTTCTTCTCAAGTTCAAGTTCTTTGCATAACCAATGGGCTTCAACAACAATGCTAATAAAACATTCTTCACATAACAATGATACTCATGTTCTTCTCAAACCCTATCTCAGGTTTTTCACACTACTAATGGCTTCAACAACAATGCTTATAAAACAAGGTTTAATAGCAACTCTCAACCCAAAAAACCTTGAGACATTCAACCAACTACTTTCGAAAAGGAAACCACAATTAATCCTTTTCTCTCCAATGATATTTCAGAAATCAACCACCATAAACAATCAATAGGAGAATGTGCCCATACCTTTTATGAAGATGAAGAAGCCTTTTGGTTGTCCACAAAATCTGTCTCACTCAACACACTTTCTTTTTCAACTTTCAACAAGGGTTAGAGATCTTGATTAATAACACAACAATAACATCCAAATAACACCTTATTACTCCTACTCAATAACATACACCATGTCACTTCATAAATGAATTGATCTCTTTTGAAAAAGAACAAAGCAACCTTCACTTTTGAACCTCTTTACAAAATCAGAAATATCTCTTTACACACACCTTATTTCTCCCTCTAAGCAAGTTAATCAAATAGCCCTCGGAATAATATTTCCAACGATATATAATATGATATACTTCTAAAAAATAAATCACCAGAAATCTCTCTTTTTTTAAACATGCATCATAACCCTTATTCCTCCTAGGGCAACTTTAGAAAAATAAAATATATCTAAAAATTATTAACTTGCCTCTGTCCCTGACGGGATTCGATCTCGTGACCTTCCTTGCTCAGTGCCTTAACCACAGCCAACCTGCCATTGGGCCACATGCCCTCACGTGCTCAAAAGGAGCACACAACAAAACCTTATGCCGCGAATATCTGCGCCCTTCGAAAACAAAACGTGCTTCACGCGTTTCAACACAACAAAACACCTCCAGCAAGAATCGAACGTAGGACCTCCTGCTTCACACACAATGCATGAACCACTAGGCCAAGGAGGCCTATACGTTTGGCTTTACTCCACAATAGTCTCTTCAACGAACGCGAAAATCGTAAGCCTTTTAAAACCCTTTTCACACACACTTCGACACACGATGCGCAGGCTCTTTTACCATTCGAATCCAAATATCAAATCGAGCGCTTAGAGAAATAAATCAAAACTTTGGGCATATATATATGTCCTCCTCCTTTCCTTTGACGTCGACGCTATAATTTAAATATTAATTTTAATTTTAAATTTAAATTTTAAATAATTTAAAATTTAAACTTAAATATTTAAAATTAAATATCTCCATCACCGGGGCACCTTTTTCGATGAAACGAAAAGCCAACCTGGGTTTTAAGAAAAACCCATTTCAAATCTGCCATCCATGGTTTTAAATAAAACCTTTTATTTTTCCTGCCTTGGTTTTCACAAAAACCCTGTATATATCCATGCTCTCCAAAATATCATAAATGCTTATTTATGAAATGCTTTGGCCACCAAAACTCAATGTGATCCATGTGACATCAATGATCCATGTGACATCAATGACAACATAAAATCACTCAAATTTCCAACAAACTTGAACAAAGAAGAATAGCTTAAGAGAGTGCAAGGCAATAAGGAAGGTCATAAGAGGAATTTGAGGATCCAACACAATATCGGATAAGTAGGGAAGACATTATCAAGATATTATGGAGAGATATTAAGGAAGAACCAACATTTCCAGAAGATGGAGAAAGGAACTGGGTAATTGACTCAAGTAGTGATGGCATTTTCCTAGTTCAAATATGAAGGAATAGTTCAAATAGTAGTTTTGACCTCTTATGAAGATTTGAAGAACTACAAATACATCCTAAGGTACAACAATACTTAGATGTAAATATAAAACTAATAATATAAATAAAATCAAAAGGTATAGGAGATATTTCGAAGAAGCGCTTGAAATAATCCAACTAGAAAGAGAAGGTGAGGGGAATAATTCAAGTATTGACTCTAACTTCTCAACATAGTATTAAAAAATACTAATTTAGTCTACAACATAGAGATATTGGGAAGAAGAAATATAGACTCAAATATTATTGGCTATGGATAAAATATTAAGAAGATTGAGAGAATTATCTCCAAGTAGTTAAAATAGAGAAGAATCCAATAGGTTGCAAAAAAGGAACAAGTGGGTAACTTAGCCAACTCATGGAGAAAATCAAGTCCTCATGGGGTCCTAAGGCAACTTGACCAAGGGAAGAGTTTTATTGACCTCCATGCTAGTGTATCAAGGGGAATAAATTTCCCTCCTACCCCTAAGTTATAGGATCAATGTAAAGGATTGCAAGGATCATTCATTTATCAGGCAACAAAAAATCAAGTTGGGCATGAACTTTAGGTTAGACCATTTAGATCACCTCGAGGACCATGTTAAAATTGAAGAAGTCATCCACAATGGCTAAGGGATTGGATGGATCTCAAACAACCTAGATATGGGAGAGGATAGTACCAAGCTAGAGATATTTATCCAATATTTATAGGAAGGGCCATGGCACAAATGTGTGGTCATAAAATAAATTGACTTAGGAATGAGGGAGAGCAAGTTTGCATAATGTGAGCATGATTTCAATAAGTCTATGAAGGAGTTAGAATATAAACTTGGGTAAACTTTCTCACCCAAGTTTGGAAGTAAAATTAGCTCAAGGAAATCTAAGTAAGAGTCATACAAATGAATGAGATTCTATGATATATCATCGTACAAATGAGCACAATACGGTAAGAAGTAGTGGAAAGGATGGCCATATAATGCAAGATCAATAAAAAGACTAAAAACAAAGTGACTATATGATAAGGTGTCATATAATTCAAGTGCATAGGGAGGATTGTATGGTTCACCATCATACAAGTTTGAAGGGAATTGTACGATGGAGAATGTGAAGAATGAGGATCATATGAATTATATGATGAAAGAACTGATGGAAAAGGAGGATGACATGTCAGCAGGGGATGTCATGCGATTCTAGGTCTACATGGTCATACGACTTGTATGACGACCCTAACATGTCATCAAAAAGTCACATGTATATATATGTACATTAAAAAAATTGTAGGTGTATAGGAGGTTGTACAGTAATACTAAAAACCAACAAGAAGACAAATTGAGACTAATATAAATAAGGAGACATACCATACAGAGTTGGAAAAGATGATTTATTTTATTTTACAAAAACCCCTATATTAAAATTGTACAAGGAGGGGAACCTACTGTTCAAAGTAATTCAAGGTAAGTTGCATTTAAGGGTAAGGCAGAAGAATTTTTTTCATACAAACAAAGTACATCAAGGGGAAAGCAGGCCAATGATGAAATCATCATACGAGAGCATTGAAGGACATACTGCAAAGAGAAAAATACTACAAATTGAAGAAAGTGTCATACAAAAATTGTTGTGAAATTATCATATGAGGTAAGGCTACCATACGACACAGGGAAGTTGTTATATGAAGAGAGAAAAAGTGATCATGTGACATAGAGACGTCACCACACAAAAGAATAAAAAGGCTACCATATGATAAAAGGTCATCATACAAAGGACAAAGACTATTGTATGATAAAAAAGGAGCATTGTACAAATTGAAAGAAGAGTTGCACAATCACAAGGAGTATCATACAATTACAATTGATTGGTCATATAGATCATGAAAAACTAACTAAATAGTCAATGTACAACAAAAAGAAAGAATGTATGACCTATGAAGAATGAGTGAGAGAATAGATTTTGGTGAGTGCTTATGAAGAATAGAAGCACAAAGGATTACATGCTTGCTAAATCCATTGCATAGAAGATAATACCCAAGGAGACAAGAATAATTTAGACTCGATGCAAGACAAGAGCTGCTAGAGTATACATAAGAAGACATTACATGGACCAGGAGACACGGTCTCAGAGATGGCAAGGTGGTTCACTGGAAAAAGACAAGGAGAAAATAACTCTAAAGCAAATAATATAGACTCAACTAGCTAGATAATATTTTGGAAGTGGTGGTAAGAGAATTCACTAAATGATTAGTTAAAATTTCCATTGATGCAAGTAGAAGTAAGATGCATTGCACAGGTTCAAGTATTTGATTAAGAAATTTTTTAAGAAATATTTGTTGCACATGCTCAATACTTATAATGCAAACAAGAACATAAGCATTATGAATATTGAAAATCGAGACATCAGGGTGATGTTTTAGAAAATAATTTTTGGTAGATGTTTGGGTTGCCAAAATATGAAATTTTAGTGAGGAAGGAGGTCTTATTTGTAGAAGAATGGAACAAGATAATTTGAGATATAACAACTATTAAACCTGATAATGCCAATAATATTTTTGGTTCAATAACTCATGGGATTAAATAGATCCAAATTAATAATGATGTATTATGATGTGTTACAAATATCATCATGTCCAAACTAATCAACAAAACCAAATCATTAGAGATGCCTATGTGGCTAGCATAGTGTGTGCAAGGCATGGTGGAAGATATACAATATGATTGGGTATTGTAATTATATAAAATCAAGAATTTCTTGAGACAAAAAACTAAGAATTTTTTTATGGCATTCCATGCCATTAAAATAATTTTGAATGTAGTATTGCACCAAGTTAGAAATGCCTAGATTAACAACTCCAATGAAGTTGCCTAAGAATGAACGCATAATTTTAAAATGGTTAAAGTAGTGTGAGTAACAAATACTACTATGGTTGGACCAAAAATATTATTCAAAGAGCAAACCTCTTTGATGAAGATTATAATGATTATTCAAATAAGGAGGTGGCACCATGATGAAGAAATAATATAATATTAGATCTCAAATTGTAGCAAGAAACTGAAGAAGTGACTATGGGATTCACCTAGGAAAAACAACAAGTTGAAGAAATAAGGGAGGAGGAACAATCGTAAATAATTCATATTCGAACATGGATATAACATGATCAAGATAGGTTAATATTGCAAGAAAAAAAAATTAGAAGTATTTGTGCAACAAGAATAAGTGAATGCATAGTCAATCAAAGAGGTTTAAGAAAAACCAGTAGTGATAGGCAATGTGGAGGAAGAATTGTCAAGACTTGCTAAATCGGCACAAGTGAATTTGTGTGCATCAGTAACCATGCCAACTATAGAACTGTTTGAGATCTTAGAAAGAGTCCAATATCTATTGAAATAATTAGTGGTGCCAAGAGAAACAATAGTTAAAGTTCTAGAAATGGACAAGCAGTTTTAGATCATACTCAAATGTCAAAAAAGATAAATAAAATTAGAAGTATTAGGACAGTTGGTAGTAGCCAAAGATTATCTAGTAAAGAGAGTCTATCAAAATTGTAGGAATAAACTATAGTACAACCTAATAAAATGGAAGAGAATAGAGAAGAACAACAAAAAGAGAATAAAGAAGCACAACCGAAAGAGAATAAAGAAGATTAGCTAGAAGAGAATAGAGAAGTACAACCAAAACAAACTAGAGTAGATTTAAATATGGAATAGGAGGAAGAGATATTCTAAGTATTGCAGAAGCATTTCATTATTGAAATGCCCAACTTCAAATGGTTTTAGTAAGAAGAAATCCAAGTTGATGATCAGGTGGATGAATTTTTTGAAAAGATAGAGGTTTGCAACTCTGCAAGACTAAAATTTAGGATATATTGTGTAAGATAACTAAGTCAATGAAAATCCATGGTTTACAATGAAATAGAGAAAGTAATACAATAGGTCCAAGAGGATATGAGGATAAATAAGCTCATTGAAATCCATGAAAAAGAACCATATGATTTATAGGTTGAAGTGATAAATATGATTGGAATTAAAGAGATACCAAAGGGTATGTCAACTAACAATAGGGTACCAAGGAGAGTTTACCTAGATCAGGTACATTGCAACATTTTATAGTAGATAAAACTAAGGTGGAGTATGGGAAGATTCCACCAAAAGTAGCACCAGTATATAGCTAAATTAAATTTTGACTCATTGGATAGATTGGTTAACATTTGGGTTAGAAAATATTCACTAATCCTAGTATAATGAAGAGATGGAAATGACGAGGAAAAATATTGAAGCCATGAAGGAAGAAGCTGATAAGATGAAAATGGAAGTAAATACAATGAAAATTTTCAATGAAGACTACTCACCTAAGGCAAAATAATAAAGATCAATCAAAGGCCAAAGACAAATAATTTAAGAGCAAGGATAAACAATTGAAGGCCAAGGATGACAAATTTGCTTCAACAAAGAGAGATATGAAGATGTGCAATGAGATCATTATAAGCTATAAGAAAAAAATGAAAATAAAGTCATAGTTTCATGAGGCTTAAAAAAAAGAGTTAGAGCATAAGGATCAACTCATTGTTGAAAGGGATGAACAATTTTCTATTACATCCAACACTAAGGCTAAGATAAAATAGAGAATGCAAAAGAGTGCTACTGAGTGAGAAAAGGAATTGATAGTGCAATTAGCCAAAATGAAGAAGAAATCTAATCACTATGGATTGTAGTTTCTCCATTTTAGTATATATGTAGAGATATTGAAGAATGGATGAGAAGCTTTGTGTCTCAAAATAACAGATATGGGTGGAGCATCTATGGACAAATCTTAGCAAAAATACACAAATACAAAAAAGTAGCAAGCATCGATGAGGATACCAACTAATTTAAAAGAAGAGGATAAATGTAGGCAATAAAACTACTTCCTAGATAAATAAAAAATAAAAGGTTGTACAAAGTTTTGCTTGCAATTTTGTTAAAATTAAATTGGATGGAATGTATTTGATATTAGCATAAATAAATTTGAATGCAATTAAAAGTAAAACCATGTGAAATGAAGATGAAATGTAAATGAAATTAGAGATAATGAAAAGTGACTTTAGACTTTAGGAAATTGTAAAATTCATGCAACATTGGATTTGGGGATGGTGTCTAGGAATTGTTTGGTGCTACCTAGGCAAGCTTCATAAGGCTCCTCTTCCATAATTTTGGATCAAATTTAGTTCGAGGAAGTCTCAATCAAGTCTGGGTTATGCTTTGGTTATGTTATTGCAGCGTATGAGAGAAAGTTGCTTGGGCGAATAGAGAATATTGCTATTGTTGTTTAATTGTTGAGGCCATTTTCATTGTTAGCCATAATAGCCATTGTAATCACATGTGTATACTATTGATTATAATAATCAATAAATGATCATATAAATCAACCATTGTTATTTTTTTCAATCCTTGTTAATGCTTGTGGGTGTGATTATTAATGTGTTATAGTATAACCTAGTGTATAAATCATTGCTTTGGTGATAGGAATACTAGCACTTTGCATTGCTATAGGATTATAGCATTTACATGTAGAAATAATTGTAGGATTATCATACATAGGTAGATTCTACAAGGGTGCAATAGTTAAGAATTTAGCAGTTCCAACAATCGCAGGACACGTGACCAACAAGCCATATGATAGTGGAATTATAAGAAGGCAAATATACAAGAGTGTTGCTAAATTAGGAATTAATAATTATTTGTGCATTGTACATGTGACTACCATACAGTTGCTATTATATAGAGTGTTGAGGATTTTTTTATAAGTGTCTTGTACTATGTTGTACGAGAGACAAATTGCACAAAGGATTAGATTGTACGAGAGATTGATCATACAATAGGCTATATTATATGACTATTGTGTTGTACAACTAGTTTAACCATACACTGTCAACATTGTATAGTTGATACTATACAATCTCAAGCTATGTCATACCTTGGTGTTTACAATTTCATGACTACAACATTGTTCACTTCTTGAATCTGTCATCATCCTATTACTGGGAATACTACCACTTGTTTTATAGATGCAAAACCTAAAATGTGAAGAACTACATTATACCATACATGTAGTAATTTTGAGGTTGTCTATAAAATGAGCCTTGGATATACCAAATTGTCTCATACTATACACGGAGGGTATCATGGCTAGAGTGAAATATGATTGAGGAATGTTTTATCAGAAAACATATAATTTTTTTTGTTTCAATTCACAAACAATTTCTCTATGGTTTTTCATTCCATTACATTACTTCTAAATGAGGTAATGTACAATAAGATTTTGTTTTCAAGACTAGGTCTAACACAATATTTTCTAGGATGAGCACCCACTATTTTTGTTGGATTTTTGTAGCCCCACTAACAAATATGGGACCAATGGAAAAAGTAGAAAATATTAGAAAAAAAAGGAACCACAATGACAAATAGGAGGAAAGTGATGACACTGATGCATTGGCCAAGGAGGAATCAAATTAAAATTGGACCAAGGAGTGGTTACTGGCTATAGAGGAATTGAAGAAAGGAGAATATATAGAAACAACAGATGGGGTAGAAGTTGCAACATCAGCCTTCATCTCTATAAAAAAATCCTCAATACTAGCCATTACACTAGAAGACCAAATTTATTCAACCAAAGGGACCAACAAAAATTGTTACACTAGTTGGAACAACTAGAGGAGGTGAAAAATGACTAGTGGAAGGCCAACACTATTAGTAATGAGGGATGACTTATGTTGTGATGTAATCAAACACTCTAGAAAAATTAGTAGGCTAGATTGTGTAATGAGGCATCATTGGTGACACTGCAAGTACTAGGAATGAATGCTTCACAATAGACTATAAGAATATTACAGTGGCTAGAGCAAGAAAAATATTTTTTGTAGGAAGTAATGCATGTGGAGTAAACAATGGAGCAACCAAGAAGAAGAGGAGAAATTGTGTAGGCTACACCAATAACAATGTATGTCAACAAGGTGTAAACTATAATGGACACAATGGATACTTCACCATAATTTTAGGGATTCAAGAGGAGAACGTAGAGAAATTTTATATAGGGACACTCATATTATATAGATATGGAATCATGATGAGCACCCAACTTTATAGTAGGAAATATTTTCTATAACACCATTACACTAGTTTGTAGAGAAATTTGAAAGGTATGATTTACCAACTTTAAATAAGGAGACATGAGTAGAGGTCATGTATACCATAGTGCAAGTGATAACACCAAATTTATCAGTGTTTAGTGATAACACCAAATTTATCAGTGTTGGTCACGAATCTGCCACAGGAAAGGATTTTCTATGTCTATGCACCCTAGACCCGGCCAACATTGAAAGGTTTGGAGAAAGAAATGTCTCCCAGACCAATCTCCAGAGAGGGCTGGTTCCCTTACTATTTCTAAGCTTGATTAAGACGAAAGTTCTTGGAAAGGAATTATAAATGTGCGAGAAAGGAAAATGGGAAATATAGCCGTAGGCCGAACTTATATGATCAAGGAAAGAAACTCAGCAAGAATTTAACCTCAAGCGCATAAACAACATATAATAATAGAATACAACATAATCCACTTACGACCTTGCGCAGACAACCTTCAGGATTGCATTCCAGAACTCACTTTCTCATTTGCGATATTCAAACTCAGATGCAGAATTGAAATCTAACAGCAGATTAGAAAGACGAGCATAACTGAGAAATGCATGAAATAGAAGGAAATCACATAGAAAGACGCTTGCAAAATTAGAGGCCAAATATCTTTCATTCATGCAAAGAACTTGAAAGCTTTCATGCAACATGTCTCTCAAACTCTCGATCCCTCTTTCTGAGATCTACATTGATTTATATAGAAGTCTTGCTTCTTTACAACATTTAAAATTTGCAACGAACTTCCTCGAGATCTACAAAATGTGCAACGAAAACAAGGAAATGATCCCCTTAAACCAGCCTCGGAGAAACCAAAAATTGAATGAAACAAGGAGTCGGTCGTCTTCATTAAATGGTCGTTCTTGAAACATGCTTGAACCGTTAGAAAAATCATGAACAACAGCTTTGGATAATGGAAATCTTTAATTCTGGTGGCTTGGACACGTTCTTCTACCTTGCTCGCATTGGAAAGCAGCAAAACATTTAATTCTGGAGTGCTTTTAATCATTGGAAATCGCAAAACTTCATCGGGCCGTTTGAACTGCTTTCTAGCGCAAAACTGTAATAGGTCGCGAAAACGCGACATGTCACGAAATCATGACATATCTCTGCTCCATACACTTTGTCACTTTGGAACCGCGAAAATCAACCATGTCACGAAATCATGACGTATTTGGCTCCTTTGTCTCCTTCGCTACCTTAGCTCGAAAACGTGACGCGTCACGAAATCGTGACGTTCCGTACCATTATGCTCTTTCTCCGCTCTGAGCGATTTCGCTACACCTTTCTCTCTTTTGCTTTGTCTCACTTATACGTACGAAAACAAGACAAGTCGCGCTTTCGCTACGTTCTCCCATCGACATCTTTGTTTTATCTCTGGGTCACGAAAACCAAACAAGTCGTGAAATCGCTACACTATCTACTCGCTGCTCAATCTTCTCTTCTAAGTCACGAAAATCTGACATGTCATGATTTCATGACAATTTTCATCCACCCTGTACGGTCCTGCTTCTAACCCGTGAAAACATGACACTCTTGCCTCAAGTGGTTCTTTAATCTCCATCATGTCGCGAAATCGTGACAAGTTTTTGCACTTGGTCCTTCCACCCCAATATGTCATGAAATCATGACGTTTCCATGTTGCTGGACTTCATCTCCAAAAGTGTCGTGAAATCGCGACGACTTTCATGCCTTATGCTTTTTCTTTCAACTTGCCGCGACCACGCAACACGTCGCGATATCGCGACGTCTTTCGCCTTTTGTGCCTTGTTCAATATTCTATCGCGATATCACTACAAAATTTATTGTCATCACCCTTTGCTTAGTTATGTCACGATTTCATGACCATTTCTCTTACTATACTCCATGGCCATTGTAAGTCATGAAAACGTGACATGTCACGATATCACGACGGTTTTGCTGCGCTACCTCCGTTGACCATTTTGACCATGAAATTCCAACACGTCGTGATATCACGACAACTTTGCTTCTTAGCCTTTTTCATTCTTAAACTATGACAGGTCACGATTTCGTGACACCTTTGCGTTTGACTTCTCTCTCCTCAATAGACCCGCGATAACGCGACATGTCGCGATATCACGACGGTTTTCAAACTGTGCTCTCCATGCTACTTTTTGTCGTGATATCGTGACAGTCTTCGGACTTAGCTTTTTTTGCATCAAAACCTGTAAAGGAGTGAGAACTTCAACATCTTATGCATGAATAATCAACAATCAAAATAATGTGGCAAAAATGCCAACATTCTTGGTGGCTCATGGGGTATACAGTTCTGCTGTATGCATGAATCCCAGGCATGAATCCATTGGGCAACAGAGTCAAGAAAAATTGAGAACAGAAAGCTGGCTGATGGGGTACATCTCGGTAGACTGCTGCAACAACTCTTGCTGAATTACTGAAAACTCAAGGAATCTGTATTTGGCTTAGCTGACCAGGTGCTATAAAAGAATCTCCATGAAAGCACCAAGGGTTGCAAAATGGAAATGAATGAAATAAGTGGAGTGAGGACTATGGAATGGAAATGATAAATGATGGAATAATGGAATGGAGGGAGTGATGCGGTAGATACAGTAACAGAGTGCTTTGTGCTACCAATGCTAAGGGAAATGGAAGTTAATGGAATAATGGAATGGAAGTGGAAGAGATGACAAATGTGTGGATGGAACTATGGATAAATGCTAAAACAACAATGAAGTTAGAAGAAAAGGAAAAGAAGAAACGGGAATAGCAGGAAGGGAAAAAGAAACAATAGCAGTGGCTTGATTACTTGCAGAAGAAAAAGGAGTAGGAGAAGAAGGGAATAAAGAGGGGAAGGGAAGAAATAAAGAGGAAGCCACTAACTATTGGGAAGGAAGAAGAAAAAGAAAGAAATACGTACCTGCGGGCTCGCATGCAAAAAGAGCCGAAGTTGACAGAGGAAAAAAATATTTTTTTTTTTCTTTTTTTTTCTTTTTTTTTTTTTACTATGTACAAGGTGATACTGGACTCACACTTCATGGAGTGTAGGCTTTCAGATGAAATCCGTTCACCGAAATAGGAAGTGGGCTGCCATCCAAATCTTCCAGATGAAACGAATTTGCTGCACCAACACTGACAATGCGGAACGGGCCCTCCCACAGAGCATCAAACTTCTTGTGCTTCCCAGGCTTGGCTTTCTTTTCATTCCATTTCAGGACCAAATCACCCACCTTAAGCGGACGATCAGTGGAATTTTTATGGAACCACTTTGAAATAACCTGTGTATGCTTAGCAAACTCCTCATAGGCCAAAGAACGTTGCTCTTCCAACTGTAACAACTGAGCCAACCGCATATCCATGGAATCTACATCTGCTTCATCATCCTGAAATCCCTGCAACTGCTGCAATACTGGCAACTCTAGATGAACAGGCAACCTTGCCTCCTTTCCATATACCAGGGCATATGGTGAAGTCTTGATAGACTTCTTGATTGAAATTCTATCTGCCCATAAAGCTTGATTCAACAGAAGGTGCCATGATCTCTTGTTATCCCCCAAAGATCTCTTTAAAATCCATAGCAAATTCTTGTTTGTGGACTCTGCCAAGCCATTTCCCTGAGGGTAATAGTTAGAGGATGTCTTCAGGAAAACACCATACTTATTTGCAAATTCAGCTAGCTCAGCTCCAATAAATGGAGTTCCGTTATCTGTAATAATAGCATCAGGAATGCCAAAACGTGTGATCAGCCCTTCAATGAAAGAAATCACCACCTCTTGATTTGCAACCCTGGTTGGAATAGCTTCAGACCATCTCGTAAAATAATCTGTAGCTATCAAGATATATTTGTGTCCAGCTAAAGAATTCGGATCAATAATCCCAATAAAGTCCAATCCCCACTGCTGAAAAGGTGCTTCAACTTGAATTGGATGCAGGGGCAATGATGCATTTCTAACCCTTCCTGTATACCTCTGACATTTGTCACATGCTTGGGCAATCCTGAAAGCATCTGTGAACAAGGTTGGCCAATAGTAACCAGCCCGAATAATTTTTAAAGCCATTGGTCTACCTGCATAGTGTCCTCCTGATATGCCAGAATGAAACTCCTCCAGGAGTCTAGCCTTCTCTGATTCCTTGACACACCTTAAAAGAATGCCATCAATGTTCTTAAAAAACAATCCTTCGGGCAGCAACACATACCTGAGAGCTTGCAGACGAAACCTTCTCCGTTGTGAGGCATTTAACTGTGAAGGGCATCTACCGAGTTGTGAAATAGTCAATGAGGTCATCTGCCCAATCTTGTTCTTGAACTAGGAGATTCATCAGATTGTTATCTCTAGCAAGATCATCTACTTGATAATCAACTATCCCAGATGCTGCAGTCTTTGCTAAGTGTTGGCATAAGGCCTTACCCCGCACTAGCTTGGTCGGATGAATCTCAACATCAAATTCTTGAATTTTGGTGACCCAACCAGCGCGTTTATCACCCATCTCACCCTGAATGATGAAATTCCTTACATCGGGATGAATAACATAGACGACTGTCCTACTCTGAGATATGAAGTGCTTGAATTTTTTAAGAGACTTCATGACAACATACACCTATTTTTCAATGAAATTATATTTTGCCTCATGAGGTAAGATAACCTGACTAAGGAAAGCAATGGGCCTTTCATTCCCATCATCTCCTTTCTGTGTGAGTACTGTGGCATAGCTTTCATCTTCCCCAACTGCATACAGAATGAAATCTTTTGAATAATCTGGATTAATTAATACAGGAGCCTGCACTATTCTGTCCTTAATTTCCTGGAATGCCTCCTTCCTCTGAGTTGTCCATTTAAATTCTGCATCCTTCTTCAACAACTCAGTCATGGGCTTGACAACCTGGGCAAAATCAGAAATGAACTTCCTGATAAAATTAATCTGTCCAAAGAAAGACTGCAGCTCTTTCTTATTGGACGGGAGCAATAGTTTCTTCAATGCTTCGACTCGAGATGGATCAATTGCCAAACCATCTTCTGAAATGACATGCCCCAAGAGTTTACCTTCCTTCACTGCAAAAACTGACTTCTTTGGATTAATAGAAATACCAAACTCTCTACATTTTCCAAAGATTTGCCTCAGATGAGAACAGTGATCTTCCCGTTTATGTGAAAAGACAGTCATATCATCAAGATAAATAACAATAATCTTGTTCAAAAGCTCCTCAAATGCAATGTCCATGGCTCTCTGGAATGTGGCCCCAACATTTGATAATCCGAAAGGCATTCGATGATAAGCAAAAGTGCCCCACTTAGTTGTAAATGTTGTCTTGTACTTGTCCTCATCCCTAACCCAAATTTGGTTATATCCAGAGAAACCGTCCAGCAGTGAAAAACGCTGAGCCCCAACAACAACATGCAGTATCTGATCAATGCGAGGCAAGGGATAGTGATCTTTCAGAGATGCACGGTTCAGATTTCGAAAATCTACACACAGTCGTATGTCTCCATTTTTCTTTCGAACCGAAACCAGATTAGCAACCCAAGTCGAGTGCTTAACCGGGTATATAATCTTGGCCTGCAACATTTTCACAAGTTCGGCCCTCATGAGAGTCTCAATATTTGGATTCACTGGTCGTTGCTTTTGCCTGAAGGGTCTGACTCCTTCTTCCAACTCAATAGTATGCTGAACAATCTATTTATCATATCCCTTTAGATCCTCATAACTCCAGGCCACAATATCAAAAAATTCTTGACACAGTTGCCTGATTTCTTGCAGTTCATCAGGAGTAGAATCAGTCCCAATCTTAATGACCTTATTGGGTTCTAATTGCATCTCCATATACTCTTTCTTGTCGATCTCAATCCGATGTTTCTTAGACCGATCATGCTGATCAAACAAACTTTCTAGAGTGATAAGACCCTTCGGAATATGATTATTTCGCAACTGAATCAGACCATCGGTTTCTTCATGCTCCAAGGTTCTTCCTTTGATGGTGGCAGCTTCTTGAATCAAAAAGTTAACAATTTGCTCATCACTCTCGAAGACTTGCCAGAAAGTATCTTTGTTTGGGACACTAGGCCTGTACACCATCCTTACTGTCTTTGGCTTCTTGACTACCTGCTCAATGGGAGAAAAATTTGCTCCAAGAGATGCTAGAAGATCTGCATGCTTATTCAGCTCTCGAGAAATAGCTTGAATATTCAGAGCTGTGAAAGACTCAAACAGGTCCCAAACTTGGTTGCGGTATGCTTTGAGATAATGCTGCTTGGAAATACACCTGTTTGTTACTTGGTTTACAATCAGCTCAGAATCACCAAAAATCTGCAACTGTTCGATTCCCAACTTTCTTGCCTTTTTCAAGCCTAGGCATAATGCTTCGTACTCGACAGCATTGTTAGTACAATTCCAAGTAAGACGGTATGAATATGTTCTTTGTAAACCAGAGGGAGAAATCAAAACAATACCTGCTCCTGCACCATTTTTGCATCTTGCCCCATCAAAATATAACTTCCATAGTTGATCCGTGACAGAGCTCTGATCATCTTGGTTAGGGAATACCTGCATTGCGCCATCCTCGGGCTTTGTGATAGAATAACAACCGATTTCGGTTTCCAGCATAGCATTGAAATCAAGCATGGAAAACCCGTCTTCCAACTGAAGCTCATCTAAAACCTCATTCATCAAATCAGAACCCTCTAACTCTTCGGTTAGCATGTTAACAGACTGCATGGTCTTTCCTGCTTCATCCAACCTTTCAATATGAAAAGAGGAAGGTTTTTCATTATGAATCCGGAGTCTTTTACCTTTGAAAGGGATCTCCAAGTGGGAATAATCCAGTGCAAGGTAACCTCCCAACTTTGCAGTAAACTCTCTGGATAAGCACATACTGAAATACGGTTCTAGATCGACCACAACTATCTCCTGAATGACTGTAATCTGAGGCATAGTGTGTAAAACAATCGGGACATCCTTGATTACACCCACCATTTTCATAGGAGTACCATCTAACTGCAAGACTCGAGGGCTACTTCATGTGTATTCCATACCCATAACTTCACAAACTGCCTTTGGCATGACAGTTGTAGCGGCTCCAGAGTCGATCATGCAGTTATGCACGATCCAACCCTCTATTTGCAATGATAGATAAAATGGGGGTGGTCTATTTTTACCAGTGATAGAAGTGGTTAAGGCTTGAGCATAAATTGTTTGGGTAGGACCTTTCTCACTATCCTTCACAGATTTTAAAGATTCTTGCAATAAATCTACCTGCCCAGGCAATTGCAATGCATCGTAAAGACTAACCTTAGCTGGGGTCTTCTTCAGTTCTTCGACAATGTTGTATGCAACCGCAATAGATTCCTTCTTTTCAATGGGGTGATCATATCTGCTCCGATACTGCTGAGTGGCTTCTACTCTCAGCCTCTTTGTCAATGAAGGGTACTTCAGCTTTTCTCTAGCTTGCTCCTCTGCTTCTGATCTTGCCTGTGCAGTTGCGGCCTTTTCTTGTACTCTGTGTGGAACAGGATCTTTCGATAAAATAGGCGCATCTAGCTTTGATGCTGGCACAGGAGTTTTCACTTGTTTCTTCAAATCAGCTGGCACTTTTAATGGCTCTAACTCAGCAGGATCTACTGTAACAAGCTTCTTTCCAGTCCTTGTGAGAACCGAAACTTGCTCTTCCGATGGAACCATTAAGCTATGGCCTGCCTCAGAGATCATATTGACTTGCCCTCCCGAAGAACTAGCAGCCAATGTCTGCACATAATTCAAATGAACCATGCAAGTGTCTTCTCCATGGGGATCATTGCATGTCGAACACCAATATGTTCTTTCCATAGGGACTACATCTTCATTTGCCAAAACAGTCAGGTTCTTCTCGGGTGCTTTGCTTGTTGAAGCAGCTTGTTCTCTAGTAATCGGCGGGGGTTGAAATCTCCTAGGCTGGAAATCTCGCTCAGCTTGCTTCCTTTCAATAAGCGTGATCTTATTACCCATTGCTCTTATTGCAGAATTGGCAGATTTTACCTCTTGCAAGAGTGTCGTATAAGGATCAGGATTTACAGGCGCAGGAGGTGCTTGGTAAGGGCAAAGGTGCTTGGTGGTGCCGGTAATGCTGGGAATGAAGTGGAAGTAGGGAATGGCAGAATGTTGGGTGCAGGCAACTAGGGATTTGCTGAAGTAGAGAGGTGAGGAACTGGGATAGGTGCAATTTGAGGTGCACTGGAATTCCATGATGGAACAGGGTACATAGAAGACATAGATTGTGAAAAAGAACTAGGATATAAATGTTGTGGAATATCAGGTAAAATGGGCATTGCTACCTTTGGGGGAAGCCTGTCGATTGCAATCAAGTCTGCCTCCGCCTTTTGTGCTTGCTCGAACAGTTTCGGGAAGGTCATCACATTGGACTGCCTGATCGCCAAGCCAATGTCTGTATTGAATGCTCGAAGGTAGTAGAACGTAGCTTGCTCAGGGGTAGGGCGAAGTCCTTCAGGCACTCGCTGCCAGCTTCTGGTGAAACGAACATTGAAATCTGCTATTGCCTCCTGCGGGTGCCTCTGGATTGCATTAAACTGATGCAACAATGAAAATGGGTCAGCCTGTTCATGAAAATTCTTCACTAACAATTCTCCTAGCTGATCCCAGGATGCAATAGTGCCTGGTTGCAGAGATCGATACCAGTACAACAATTTTCCTCTCAAGGATAACACTAATAACTTCACCATCACATCTTCGTCCGTTATATCATGAATGGCTGCCAGAGAAGCTACATCATGAATATGTTCGTATGCAGTCTTTCCCGTGCCATCATAGGTTGGCAAGGCTTTCAAAGCAGCCTGGGGAACTGGATTTTGAGCCTGCAAATTCAAGGCCCCTGAGCTGTTCCATGCTGAAAACTGTCGGGGTGGAGGATACTGGGCCATTGGGACTAGTGTATGTAATTGAGAAGATGGAAAACTAGTAACAATACCAGGGATTTGTGTGGATATGGCAGATGATGCAAGCGATGGGGAAACCAACCTAGAGTGTTCACCTCTTTTTGTCCTGTCAAGTTCAAAAAACTCAACAAGATCTTCAACTTTTTTGCTTTGATCTCGTGATCATGAAGTACAACTTTCACTGCATCCACGTTCAGAGATTTTGGGTACTGCAGAGTCACCAAATGTTCTAACTATACGGCATGAAGGCGAACATTAAACCCTCAATACTATGGGATCTTTCTGAGACAGAAACAGTCTATCCCACCAGGCGTGCCAAAAACTGTTGGTCACGAATCTGCCACAGGAAAGGATTTTCTATGTCTATGCACCCTAGACCCGGCCAACATTGAAAGGCTGGGAGAAAGAAATGTCTCCCAGACCAATCTCTAGAGAGGGCTGGTTCCCTTACTATTTCTAAGCTTGATTAAGACTAAAGTTACTGGAAAGGAATTATAAATGTGCAGAAAGAAACAGGGAAATATAGCCATAGGCCGAATTTATATGATCGGGGAAAGAACTAGCAGCAAGAATTTAACCTCAAGCGCATAAACAACATATAATAATAGAATACAACATAATCCACTTACGACCTTGCACGAGACAACCTTCAAGATTGCATTCCAGAACTCACTTTCTCATTTGCGATATTCAAACTCAGATGCAGAATTGAAATCTAACAACAGATTAGAAAGACGAGCATAAATGAGAAATACATGAAATAGAAGGAAATCCACAGAAAGACGCTTGCAAAATCAGAGGCCAAATATCTTTCATTCATGCAAAGAACTTGAAAGCTTTCATGCAACATGTCTCTCAAACTCTCGATCCCTCTTTTTGAGATCTACATTGATTTATATAGAAGTCTTGCTTCTTTACAACATTTAAAACATGCAACGAACTTCCTCGAGATCTACAAAATGTGCAACGGAAACAAGGAAATGATCCCCTTAAACCAGCCTCGGAGAAACCAAAAATTGAATGAAACAAGGAGTCGGTCGTCTTCATTAAATGGTCGTTCTTGAAACATGCTTGAACCATTAGAAAAATCATGAACAACAGCTTTGGATAATGGAAATCTTTAATTTTGGTGGCTTGGACACGTTCTTCTACCTTGCTCGCATTGGAAAGCAGCAAAACATTTAATTCTGGAGTGCTTTTAATCATTGGAAATCGCAAAACTTCATCGGGCCGTTTGAACTGCTTTCTAGCGCGAAACTGTAACAGGTCGCAAAAACGCGACATGTCACGAAATCATGACATATCTCTGCTCCATACACTTTGTCACTTTGGAACCGTGAAAATCAACCATGTCACGAAATCATGACGTATTCGGCTCCTTTGTCTCCTTCGCTACCTTAGCTCGCAAAAACGTGACGCATCGCGAAATCATGACGTTTCGTACCATTATGCTCTTTCTCCGCTCTATTTCAAAATGTGACAAGACATCACTCTTATCCATTTTTCTCTTCCAACCAAAAATGTGACAAGGCACGATTTCGCTACACCTTTCTCTCTTTTGGCTATGTCTCCCTTATACGTCACGAAAACAAGACAAGTCACGCTTTCGCTACGTTCTCCCATCGACATCTTTGTTTTATCTCTGGGTCACGAAAACCAAACAAGTCACGAAATCGCTACACTATCTACTCGCTGCTCAATCTTCTCTTCTAAGTCACGAAAATCCGACATGTCACGATTTCACGACAATTTTCATCCACCCTGTACGGTCCTGCTTCTAACCCGCGAAAACATGACACTCTTGCCTCAAGTGGTTCGTTAATCTCCATCATGTCGCGAAATCGTGACAAGTTCTATCTCCTTGGACTTTACTGCTTTTGACCGCAAAAATTCGTCATGTCGCGAAATCACTACAATTTTTTGCACTTGGTCCTTCCGCCCCAATATGTCATGAAATCATGACGTTTCCATGTTGCTGGACTTCATCTCTAAAAGTGTCACGAAATCGTGACGACTTTCATGCCTTAAGCTTTTTGTTTCCACTTGTCGCGACCACGCAACACGTCACGATATCACGACGTCTTTCGCCTTTTGTGCCTTGTTCATTATTCTGTCGTGATATCGCTACAAAGTTTATTGTCAACACCCTTTGCTTAGTTATGTCACGATTTCACGACCATTTCTCTTACTATACTCCATGGCCATTGTAAGTCGCAAAAACGCGACATGTCACGATATCGCGACAATTTTCTGCTACCTCCGTTGACCATTTTGACCGTGATTTTGGAACACGTCGCGATATCGTGACAACTTTGCTGCTTAGCCCTTTTCTGCATTTTGCGTCGCGAAACTGTGACAGGTCACGATTTCGTGACACCTTTGCTTTTGACTTCTCTCTCCTCAACAGACCCGCGATAACGCGACATGTCGCGATATCGCGACGGTTTTGAAACTGTGCTCTCCATGTTGCTTTTTGTCGCGATATCGCGACAGTCTTCGGACTTAGCTTTTTTTGCATCAAAACCTCGTAAAGGAGTGATAACTTCAACATCTTATGCATGAATAATCAACAATCAAAATAATGTGGCAAAAATGCCAACAATCAACAAGGTGTAAACTACAATGGACACAATGGATACTTCACCATCATTTTAGGGATTCAAGAGGAGAACGTAGAGAGATTTTATCTAGGGACACTCATATTAGATAGATATGGAATCATGATGAGCACCCAACTTTATAGTAGGAAATATTTTCTATAACACCATTACGATAGTTTGTAGAGAAATTTGAAAGGTATGATTTACCAACTTTAAATGAGGAGACATGAGTAGAGGTCATGTCTACCATAGCGCAAGTGATAACACCAACTTTATCAGTGTTTAGAGAAAAAGGAAAGTTACCTACATCAGAGCATGTGTGGTGGCAGAAGGGGTAAATTAGCCAACTACCAGCAAAGAAATTGGTAAAAGAGAAAGACATAAGGGATATCATAGGAAAGCACGTTGATGTAGGAAAATTTGAGGTGGAGAGGATGGACTGGTAAATTTAGGAAGGAAATCCATCAAAGCCATGATCAACCTAAAGGGCCATGGTGGGGAGGATATTGAAGAAACCACCATTGGTGATAATGAAACCAAGCATGAACTTGAGCTTAGGGAGGAAGGAGAAAAGAACAAGTACTTCCTCATTGAAGTGCCAAATTTGAAGCAACCCCCAATTCATGGTGTAAGGATAAATGACCAAGTAGACATATTTTTTGAGAAGGTGAGTGGGTTGTTTGATTGGGTACAAATTGTGTTCAGAGTGGGTTTCCTTAGATAATGGTGACTATGGTAATTGTAGGTGGATTTGATTTGGGAGGATTATAAATTTGGTCCTAATATGAGGAGAGAAAACAATTTGAAGAAATTCATTGAATTTAGCCATGGGAGCTTGGTATAGGAAGCAATAATGTGCAATCAATGATTGGAGAGATGGAGCTACTTGAAGGAACTCCAATGTTATATTGGCACCCACTTTAGATGTACATTGGTAAAGGTAAACTTGATGAGCTTCCTGAATCACTAGGGTTCAAGAAAACCAAGCTAGTACTTGAGTTGGAGAAAGCCTATGTAAGAATAAATTTCTTGGCTTATTTGATACAATGGCTAGTAGCTGGTTTAGAGATATTTTAAGATATGTAATAGCCTAAAATTGAAGTAGTAAGAATTATCTAACCACATGTGGGAGTAATGAGGACAACTTTGAAAGTGCAGCAAGAGGTAGAACAAATGCCAAAAGCAGAGGAGGAGCAATACCATCCAAATGAGCAGTTGAAGTTGGAGTGTATGGGGAGGTAGCAAGCCCGTCAAGCCAAATTTTAGGAGATCACTCATCATGATCAATTGATTGCAAATCAGGATGAGTAATTTACAAAAGCTACAAGAAGGAAAGTGGAGTTAGCCAAGAGGGGAGAAGAGTTACGAGCAAGTATTATAGCAATCAAGTAGAAGTCACAACACCATGGATTCCATTAGGAATGATAGCAAGCCTATGCTAATTGCTTGAAGGATGATACTAAATCCCTCAAGTTACAAGTTCAACAACTAGGAGGTACACCTACATAGATACCATCTACCCATCAACCACAATTAATCCAAAGCCCTTAGGAGCAATAGTAGTCATTGATGAGGACATCGATCAATCTAGAGAGGAGAGAAGATGTAGAAGTCACTTCTAACATAGCACCACCTCAAGCACCACCCTAAAAATTTATAGAGTGATAAATAAGTCAAGTACATAAATAAAATTATGTTTATAGTTTCATAATTTTGAGTTGTTTTCTAACACATGCACAAAGTGTTTGATGAAATATCATACATGTAATTGTGTTCAGGTAACTGAACATACATGTAATTCAAGAAGTCATGTAATTGTGTATTAGGGTAGTTAGTTGGGAGAAGTTGAGGTTGAACCTACCCCCCTTTCTATGGAATTGTATAACTAGACCCCTTCACAAATTTAAAATATATGCATTCGAAGAGATACATGTATGTGCAAACCTTAAGATAATCAAAAGATATCCATTTAGCCATTGTTATACCTAAAACTTATGGTTGTGTTATGCATACCAATATGAACTAATGTGTTGTTATAGATGAATGTGCATGGTTGTCTAAGCATATTTCAATTATTTGTTGTTGTTTTAGATAATTGTGCTTGATTATTTGAGTATATTTTGTAAATATTTGTTGTTTATTTAATTTCTAGATTTGAATATTAATTTTGTACATTGTGAAATATTTTGTTGATATTTCCTATCATTCATCATTCTCTTTTCCTTCAAGTACAAAATAACATCATTGTACTACACCCATCCAAGAACCACCACTTTTGTAACCTATTAATAGGTATCACCTTCATATTTTAGATTAACTCCTTCAAATGACAATTGTATGACTTTAGATTCTCATCCTTCTTTTGCTTCATGGAGTAAATTTCATTAATAATCTCTATCATCATGAAGCAATTGGAACTCCTTATTGAATTCTTGTTTTTACTCAATCCCATCCATATAAGGTTTTTCTTGCTTCAAATGCCAATCAACTGCTATGTCCTGTAATGTTGCTAGGAACAATCACAACCATGCACCTTCATTCATGACTCCTTTCACCTTCTATATCATCTTGCACATTCTGATATGGCACTTGGGATCCTACTTCCCATATCTAGTAAACTTGGGGTACTTTTGCTTATTTATTGCTACTACATGCATGTCTACCATTGATGGCATTATTTATTGGTTTTCTTTCTATTCAACAAACCTTCCATTGACAACTGGTTCTCTTTAAAAAATTGTGATCTCCTTTGCGAGTATACAAGCATTGGTTCTAGTCTTTCGAGCATACTCCCTTGTGGTTTCCTTTGTGCTTGACTCCTTTATACACCTCTAGGCACCATCCCTTGCACTTATACTAGAGTTATCGATTGCCCTGCCTCATCTTGTGCATGCTCCACATTGGCACTTCCTTCACCACTTGCACGTCATCCTCAACACAATCCTCATATGCTTGTTGCACCTCCACTTGTGTGTCTTCCTCTACCATAAAAAACAATGTTTACCACCTTTCTACTTGCTTTTTTTCCAAACTTTCCTCCTCCCAAGGGTGCCATACATGTTACAATTTTGGTGCACATATATCTTTGCAAACAAGTTATGTCAACACATCAATAATTTATGTGTTGTCACCCTCATTGTCAAGAAATTTCTCATTGTTGTGTAACTCATCATCATGTAACTAGAATAGTAAATAATTATAGTAGCTCACTACTTCCATCATACTCTGAATGAAGGTCCATTGCACAAGTTGAGGCAAAAATATAGAGCAGGGAAGAAACTAAGAAGAATTGGTTAAGTGTTTGGAAGAGAGTGCCTTGCTCTCTAAAGCAACTTACCCTCCAAGTGACCTTACCCCTCGAACAAAGGTTTGTCGTACAAGTTGAGGTAGAAGACAAAGCAAGAAAAAAATCAATAGGAATTGATCAAGTGTTTGGAAGAGGACACCTTGCTCTTCCAAGAAACTTGCCCTCTAAGCAACCCACTCTCTAAGAACCTTGCTCTCTAGAATGAACCACTTTCCATATGACTTTTCTCCCTAAATGGAGGTTTTTCGCACAAGCTAAGGTAGAAGATAGAACAGGGCAAAAATCAAGAACTAGTTAAGTGTTTGAAAGAGGGTTCCTCGCTCTCTAGCTAACTCACTCTTCAAAGCAACTTGCTCTTCTAGTGCCCTAGATTCTAGAATGACCTCACTCCCCAAATTGAGGTCATCACACAAACTAAGGTAGAAGACAAAGCAGAGCAAAAATCAACAAGAATTGACTTAAATGTTTGGAAGTGAAAGCATCACTCACTAAAGCGACCTGCTCACTGAATGCTTCTACTCTCCAGAGTGACCTACCAGAGCACTTCACTCCTTATCTATTTTTAATAAATAAAATAAGGATGATATAACCATCTCATAAATATCGATATACATTATATGTACTCCATATCGTGGCAACCAGTTTAAGTATAAATAAGAGCTCAGTAATCATTGTAATATTCTTTTGGCCTTTGAAGCAATACCAAAGATACACTTTAGAGTAAGAATTATAAAACACTCAAATCTTGAAATCAATAAAGAATCATGCATGGCATCCATGTTTGATTATCTCTAACCTTTGCTTTATGGATGGGTGAAATCAATGGCTATTCCCTTCTTTCCCTTGTTAGTCCTCCTCTTTAATTGCATTGTCGGTATTCAAAGATCTTACATGATGAAGTTATTTAGTTTCTATTGAGAATTCCAATTACACCATATTTAAACCCTACAATGACCTCGATCATATTTTACATTTTTTGCTCTTGCATCCTTCTCAAGATTAGATTAGATTAGATTATTTTTTGCACTTTTAGATTAGATTGCTTGTTTTATTTTTTGCATAGTTTCTTTCTTAATTTTTAGACTTAGAAGGTAAAAGAGAATCAACCTAAGATCCATAGGTTGGGAAGAGGAGAAACCTTCCCATCCATTTGTTGAACTACAATCATGGGCGCAAATCACGCTTGTAAATTTTTGTCTTCAACAATTTTGGCATGGTTGATAGGACACACAAGTATGATTTTGGTATGAAATCAATTTTTACCCCACCCACACATAATATTGTAGACCTACACAAGTGTACTTCACATCCTTCTAGATCTTCACAAAGAGTTTAGTTACATTAACATGCACAAAACCCATAAATATTTTTGCATTAAAATTTATGAGTTCATTTTTGTTTTAGATTTTATACATAGTTTTTCATGCAAATGGTGACTTTGTTTTTAATCTAGAATCTTTCCTAACTTGCAATTTGTGAATCTTGTTTTTTCAAAAAATAACTAAAGCCACAATAAACAAAGATATGAGTGAGTGGGAATGAGATTGTGTTAAATTAAAAAATGCTAAGTGTTTACCTTCAAGCGCCATGCTCTCCAAAGTTACCTACGAGCAACCTCACTCCTTGAGTTCTATGCTCTCTAGAGTGACATGATCCCCAAGTTCCCTACTTATTGGAGTGTCTTGCTCTCATATCCACCATTTTTCTATTTGTTTCTTGCTTTGACTAGTGAACCTCATTTTTCATTCTCATTCTTTGGTGTGATTATAGATGTTTCTTTCCTTTCATTCATGGATGTCAAAATGTTCTAATAATGTTAGAGATGTCCTTGTTACTGAATCAATTCCTTTAACAACCCACTTATTTCCCTATAGGACCACCTATATACCTAGTGTCACATGAACAGGGAGAGTATGACAAACTTGTATAAAAAAAGCACATACCTCAACCATACCCATTTGTTCACCAACAAAACCTTGCAACATTTTCTCAACAAGGGAACCATACCCATACAATCCAAATTTTCAACTTGCACATCCAACACCCTTCCCCACAACAATTGCCCCAATATCTATTGTTTCCTTAAATCCCCAATGTTAACCAGCCCCTCAAGAAGAACAAGAATTACAAGTGTAGCTAAACGAACTGAAACATATGGTTTCAACTCTTCGATCACTCTATACAAAAGAGTATGAACTTGATGGAGAGAACATGTTATTTCCTCAATAGAGAAATTTTTAGATGACAGATCAAAGGAACTAGTCTTTACCCTAAAAGGAAAATTTTTAGATGATTGATCAGGTATAGAACTATATGGTGAATCAATCCATCGTATTTAGTCAACCAATGACTTATCATCCCATAATGAACCAACCAATTATGAGTCAAGTCTTTGTACCTTAGGATGACACAATGAAAGTACATGTGATACCCGATCCATTCTTGATGGGTAGAAATTACACATTTTTCCAAAGTGTTGCCATGTATAATAACCACTGAGATGGATCGATAATTCTTGCAGGAGATTCCCCACCTAAGCATCGATAATCATTCTCCCTTCACCAGTGATAGAGCCTAATATTATTAAAGAAGAATATGAAGACAAAGGGCCAAAACTAATAGGGGAGTGTGAAGTAAAATAAAAATTTGAAGATGCAGAACCAAGTGTTAGAGGGAACGCATTAGATATTAAACTAGGGTTTTATCAGAGAAAAACCAATTTATGTGGAGGAAAAATTAGTAGCAACCCAATGACAGTGAATTTCATTGTAGAAGAGGATTTGGAGCACATACCCATGGTGGGAGAGAGTGTTTTGAAGAAAATGCATGTAAATTCTAGATACAAAATTGAAGTCATGTAAGAATTTGAAGATTGGGGACTTGCCCTAGGAGAAGCATAGGAAAAAGAATCCATAGTTAGTCAGAGAAAATAAACCCTAACCAACACTTTTGGGGCTGGATTTTCTAGAGAAATTTTTGGTTGGAAGTGAGAAATGCCTAAGGAAGTCATTCTAAGATAAGAAAATATTGTTTTGGCCTTGAAAGGAGTTGTTAGGTGGATGGTGGTGCCCATTCAAACAAAAGAGAAGGTCCTTTCGACCATATGAAAAAATAAATGAGGACCGAACAACACAAGTCAATATAAGGGTCATCTAAACTAATATTATCTAAGTGGAAAGGTACTCAGCCAATCCGGGAAGGAATGGTAGTTGTTTAGAAGAGCTTGCAAGTTGCCCAAAAGCTATAAATCATCATGTTGGGAGAAATATTAGTCATTTGTGAGGTTTGGGTCATCCAAGGCCAAGGGATGGATATCTAAAGTAAAAATAAATCCATATGAGGCTTGTTCATGGCCATCTAGAACCAATATATCTGATGGTAGTTGGCCATCTAGAGCAAAGAGTGGGTTGTCCAAGTTATGGTGGAGGTTGACCATTCAATAGAAGTCACTAATTTTGTGTGAGAGGTTATTCGATGATAAAGTTGTTTAAATATTGGTCAAGATCATCTAGTGGATGGTAGATATGATGACTTGATTGATTATGTTCATCAAAAGCATTGTATAGGGTAAACCATGACAAATTCTACAAATAGTATTTTTGTATTCATTGCCAAAAAAAATCTTTTGGGGCCCCAATTGATCACTTTTTCCATTTCATCTCTATGTAACTATTTTTTTGCATTGAGAGTTTGTTCTCTTCCATCCATTTTAAATTTAAAATCAAATAATATTTTAAGGGAGAAGAAAAGGGTGCACGTGTTGGGCACATGGTGCAAGAGTGACACGTGACTACATCAATAGAGCGTATGGTCACATAGAAGAAGGTGGGTGATTCATGAAGGGGGAACCTTCCCTTTAGCTTGTGTGGTTGGTTTTTCTTTCTAACGAGTGCCCTAGCCAAGGAGGGCTAGGGGATCCTCCCTTAAGGCTTAGAGCCCTTGAGGTCTATGGTTTAAATCCCATTTGCTCAACTTTTTTGTTGAAGACTATGACATCATCTCTCTGACTGAGGATGTGGCACATCTTAATACGTTGATGATTTCATCCCTTCTTGCTTATGCATATTGACATGGATCCCTATGATAACATGCAATTTAGTGATGACATGGCATCTAATGATGATGTGGCACCATATCATGATATGGTATCGAATGATGACATGCCAATCAATGATGATGTGATAACCAATGATGATGTGGTATTTAATGATATGTCAGGTGATGTGGCACGTGATGACACTAAAAATATTAATATGTCAAGGGTCAACATATCAAAGGATGGCATGGAAGACAGAGCATTGTAGCACGAGTGGTAACCATTCCATAAATAGAGGAATAGGATGATAACACTCTTGGAAGCTCCACTTGTACTGTGTTTTGGACTACAACTCCCATGTTCCACATTCACTCTACAACTATGATCTCTACACACAAAGAATCCAATATACACTACAACTACTAATGGTAAACACATTGAATACAAATTCCACTCAACATAGGTAGAATACAAGTTAATTATATTACTTATGGTATAGCATTATAGAATACGACACAATGCATATACAATCTACATTCATACTACAATGTCTACACTTATGGGTTGCCAATATATGGCTCTAGTCTCTCCCTAGACACACTAGATATCCTCAATACATAGAGATGAATAGTCTCACCATCATCTCAAATGAAGAAAGGGGTCTATTAAAGCTTTGTCATGGTCATTACCAACAACAACTTTTGAGGACAGCATACTACCCAACTATCTCCATATTCGACGTTCTCACATTACCCTTGATGCACTATAGTCTAATTTCTATTCATCAAATAAATGATCAAATTGCATTACATTTTTATTTTATCTACATTTCATTTCATTACATATGCATTTGAATTTTATTTATAATACATTACATTTATAATTATTTACACTTAGTGCATTTTGCACTATTTTTTATTTTGAGGTCTAGAACATGTGTCTATATCTTCCCTTCCCTTCCCTCTACTTTGGTCGACATCCTTGTCAACATCGGCTTTGATTTTTGAGAACTTGGCTACTGGTGTTGAGGTGCTAGAGTAGGTGCTCCTTGCATTTCTATGATTTGCAACTTTAATGCCTCATTCTCGTCCTTTAGTCTTTTGGCATAATTATGGTATCAAGCTCCTTCTATTCTATAATGATTGACCATCTGCTCCATCTCAACCAACTTTGTTAAGAGATATTTAACCCTCTTCATAAAGGTATCTTTGACTTCTTTCTTAGCTTTTTGTGTTACTCCTACAAGTTGCTTATCTCTTTATGTAATTAGTTGATCTTTACATTCTGATTACTTGGTCTTTCCTTCAAACATTTGCTCTCTAATTGAGCACTCAGATTTTAGTTTCCCAATTAGCTCTATTCTTCTTAAATCTTATTATTCTCCTCAACCTCTTACTTTAAAGCATTTAATTTTGCTTCAACTACTTGTTTCAAGGTAACTAGTTTTACCTTAGCTAAGGATATGTATCTTTTAACTAGTTGATATTTTGCAATCTAGTAGCTAACCACTGTATCCAATATGCCAAGAAATTGATTCTTGCATACGTATTTACATGTTCATGTGCAATTCTCCTATACTCCACACCTATTGCATCTTATGAATAAGGCACTAGATTGGCTTCATCAATATATATTCGGGTTGGTTGTTTGTATATCCTCATGGTTCCTACTGGTAATTCCTTTATTTCAACCATCCTTTGGAATTTATCAACCTATAATTCCCATGGCTCCTTCTAATGGATTTCCATGAGTTCATTCTTTCTTCATATTGAACCCACTATATCACTTTTATCCATCTCTTCATACACCATCAGTTGTCAATTCTTCAACTATCCCATACAATCCATACTAAATTCCAATCTTGTTTGATCTAGAATCTTCATCATCTTGTCAAAGAGTACATCAATTTTTCCTCCACATGCTCTCCCAAGTTTTATGGATGTTTGATATTTAACACTTCAACCCTGAAATACTCACTTGTTTCTACTCAAATTTCAACCTCAGTATCTTCCTCGATAAGAATATCCTCTCTAACTCCTTCACCATCACCCCGTAGATTTATAGTCTTCTTTGCTTCCTTACCTCCTGAGATCAGCTACTCCACAGTATCAACCAACTATTCCATCCTTTGGCTACTACCTCCTCTCTTTATCAATTTATATTTTATTGAGGGTTGCCTTTATTTCTCCATTTTTGCTTCGACTAGAACTACGTCCTCCCTTGCTAGTTGTTTTCCTCTTTCTAGTACTTTGGATGGAACTAGTTCTTCCCTTGATAGCTCCTCTATTGTGGATATGATTTCAAACAATGGTTCCTCTCACAATTGAGGTGATGCACATGGGTTTATATGCTGCTCAAATTCTTCCCACTCACTCCATTTACATCTCACTCACTACTTCCACCTAAATTGCACCCACTACATCCCATACCTCTTTCTCCATATCCATAATTTTTTCCAAATTTTATGCCTGTGGCATAGCTCCTCCTTGTGTAGTCTACTCCATAGACTGCTACTCTTCCTCTTTAGCATCTTCTTCAATCAAATGTACCAACCTCCTCTACCTCTTCTCTCATATTGATTGTTGCTTTTCTTCATTTTCTAAATCCTCACTTGCCTCCTCATCTACCAAGTCCTTCTTCAATATATTTTATGTTTTACTAGAGTACTTGCCTTTACCTTTGCAAATGCATTACATTGAAACATGCCATGATCATTGGATCCTACTCTACTATCTTCCTTTGAGGATCTAGTCCAAGAAACTACAACTTTTTTTATGCTACAACATTCATCAACGATGCAATAGTGCAAAATACCATTGAAAAGTTCTTCAAGAATTGCATCAAGAAATTCTTAATATGCTATGATGCCCAATCATATTTGACACCTTTCATAAGGCCTTGCACATATGGTACAAGCCAAGTAGGTATCTTTGAACATCATTGCTCTTCTTGTAACCTGGACACTATCACTTTCATGGCGTACTACAACTCCATTGTCTTTAGTTGTTGTTGCTTTATTCCATTATTCCCATGCTTTGTCATCTTTACCACTTCATTTAGGGTCATATTGGTGACTTCGAGGATCATTTTATTCTACTAGATCTAATATATTAACTCCTTTTTAACTGGCATTCCATGACTCAGTAATCCAAACATTCTTTGAAATTTTGAAAGTTGTTAGGTGAAAATATTACCTATACTTTCTTGTGATCAATCTTCACTTTGTTGGTGTTCTATAGTGGATTGTATGTCTCCAACATCTACAACAAGTAGCTCTTAAAGAATTCCTTGTCAAAATTTGTAATTAATAGTATGCAACTTACACCTACTTTCTTAAACATAGCTTTAAGTGAGCAATCATCTACACTTACCCTCTACCAATTGTGGCAATATTCTCCCACTAGTTGTTGCCATGTAATATTCTTTAGATGTATTGGCATTCATTCCTTTCCTTTCTATGACAAACCCTCCACTTGTTGCTCATATGGAGTATCTCGAGGTCATTCTTGTGAGTGTCTATTATGCTACATACTCCTACTCCACTTTGTGTCAAAATCATGTTCTTTCTCATTCTTGTATATGGTCCACAAGACTTATTACACTTGTTCTAGCACCTTATTCTCTTCTTCTTGAGCTGGGTGGATTTCCTTCTTGGCTCTAGTTTTACCTACTCCATCCTCTCCTAGATGTTTGGTCTTTTTTGCATCTTGAACTACAACTGCTATTTTAGATGTCTACTACTACTTGTACGACCTTTACTATTTGTTGCTCGTATTGGTAGAATACTTATCATCTTACTTCCAACTAGTAGGGCACCTATCATCTTATTTCCAACTAGCATGGTAGTTTGCTTTGATTGGTATGGCAGCCCATTCTAATTGGTACAACACCCTATTCTAACTAGTATGACCCCCTTCCTCTAACTAGTATGATAACCTTTGTCTACTAATGACTTGTTTAGCACAAGGTTTCTAGTTCACTCAATAGCTTCTACGTACCACTCATATGATAACCTTCCTTGCATATATTTGTGTAGTCTACATCATTTCTGTTGATTGTGTTTGTAAATTCTCTTGGTTGCAACTAAAAATTTTCTCATGCCCTCTCCCGTTTGTACAAATTTTTCAAAACAATCCTTTTGTGCCTTTAGTCTCTTGCATAGTAATTTTTTAAGGATTCATTCTTGTTCACTTCTTTCATCAGTGGTAGTTGCATATTCCTTCATTAGTGGCTCCTCTTCTTGCTAACAACTCTTACAATATCTACATACTATGCACTTCTCTACAACTTGTTGCTCTGTCATTCACCCTTGATGCAATACGTCCTCCCTTTCCTACAAATACTAAGCACAAATGAATGACTCGGGCCTCCCTGTATGCATTTATTTATAAGATTAACTGAAGATAGTTGCCGCCCATACAACTATTTTCTGGTCACCACCTCACCACCTTGCATGTAACTACTTTATATACTTTTATCTTTTTGTCTTGTTCTCTTTTCTCCTTTTCTATTTTTATTTTAAATTAAAATGTGCCTTTTTGTAGCTAAATGAACCATATGATTTGTACAATCATGGGAACTACCACTTTGATCACGTAGTCTATTAATGGATCTCTCTTACTGCTATGGGTGAGCATCTGCCTAATTTTCCATCTAACTTGTACGGTGATCATTTTCCCATGTTGTTCCATTATCTACTCGTATCGGACCATCATATGCATTATTTGTATGGCCTGAATTAGTAAGATAGTCATTGGTACAACCTTCATTAGTATAGCCTTCACTAGTACAACCTTCATTTGTATGAATTTTGTTCATCTTGTTGCTTCTTTCAACAATACATGTTCATTTTGTTACCTATCGCATCTAATCAGGTACTTCATTTTTTAACTCTTGCTCCTTCCTTGGTCCTTGTCATCACCTGCTCTTTTGTAACAATCCACTTTCAAGCATGTTCCTTCCATCAATTCTCCCTTCTAGGTAGGCCTCCATGACTTGGAACTGCCTAGTCCTTCCTCCAGGCTATTTGAGGTCCATTTGTACTCTTTCTTGATTCCTCAACTATCTATTGTGGCATCTTCAGTTTAGAAGTGAACTAAGAGGTGGTCATGATAGACCAACCTACTAGTTACATCATCTATGGTTGTTTCGTACATGAACATAAAAAGGTCCTTGTTGGCCTTCCCACTAATCATGTGGCATAGGGATAGTTGAAGAGAAGATTCTTCCCTGCAAACTACCAGGAGGGAAGCCAACCAAATGCCTCCCTTGTCTAGGAAACCATGGACAATGAGGAAGACCTAATGATCTTCCCATATTTCCTACATTACCTCTTTCTAGTACTGATGTGATAATGTCTAGTAGTTCATGCAAACTACTCTAACCTTACACTTCTATGGCATTTTCTAGCATATATTTTATTCACCTTCTCATTCACCATTCTAGCTTAGGGACTAGTTGCAATCTTGATGCATTCCTCCTAGACTGCCTTGTAAGTGGTGAACTTGAACTACCATTTCTTGTGTGTGAAATTGAGTGAGAGTTACTGCTCAAATCACTAGATCTTGTGGAGAAAACACTGGTGGTATACATCCACTAGGGTCTTCCATGTTCTCCTTGTGATGTTGGTTTTTCAAAAAATCCCTCCATTACAATCCGTTATAGAGTGCACGAGATAAAAACAACATTTGTGGCTACGCATTTGTTCTATAGGGGAATCCCATGCACCTACTCGGTACGTTTCTAACAAAATACAGTAGATATTTTGTTAAGAGAATCAAATTCAAATCAGTGTACATTATAGTAATTAATGGTCCATGTCATGGGCTCTTTACTCTCAAGTATGAGGTGCTTTGGTTTTAATTTTCATTCTGTGTGGTGGGGTCATGGGAATCCATGACTTTTTAATGTTATAGCACTAGCTTCGACATTGTTTCATTACTAGTTCTTAAACCATTGTGGAATAAGTCCAGTTGGAAAGAGAACCCGGGTTGGGTTCCTTGGTCCTTAAGTCTTGTTCCTTCCATATATATTATTATGCACTATGTGCATGCATTCCTATACAATGTATAACGGTTGTTTTTTCATTTTTTGTTTTTAAGAGACCGATTGAGTTTGTTTCTCTTTTTAGGTGGGTTCCTATTTGCAAAAAGCCTACAAAGTATGAATTGAGCTTCATAGACATTTTCTTCGATTCTCCATATGACAGCTTTAGCTTCAAAAATTGTGGATTCTCCATACGACAGCTTCAGCTTCGATAATTGTGGATCTCTTTTCTAGTTTTTTGAGCTTTTAAATCTTACAACCAATTGAAAATGGTGTTAACTACCACGGTTGAGCGGGTTTCATCAGGTTGTAAGAGGAGTTAGATCATCATGTGCTTCTCTGAATTGTGTGAGCAGATCAACTTTTCAAGATTCAACCATCGGATATCTATCCAACGCCACAACCACGGTTGATTTTTGAAAGGTTGAGAATATTTTTTTAGGGGTGCAATATCAGAATATTCTCAAGGGTAGCCATCGGCCATCGGCCATCATTTCTTCTTCTTCTCCCACCGCCCTGCTGCCTCTCCATCAAAATATGTGATCGCCCCCTCAAGCAGTCCCGTAGGAGTTCCCACGTCGAGCCCTCACATGTCAAGCAGTAGCATGGAAGCCCTGGGTCCTCTACCTCTTCTCTCATACTGATTGTTGCTTTTATTCATTTTCTAAATCCTCACTTACCTCCTCATCTAGCAAGTCCTTCTTCTTCAATATATTTTATGTTTTACTAGAGTACTTGCCTTTACCTTTGCAAATGCATTACATTGAAACATGCCATGATCATTGGATCCTACTCTACTATATTCCTTTGAGGATCTAGTCCAAGAAACTACAACTTTTTTTATGCTACAACATTCATCAACGATGCAATAGTGTGAAATACCATTGAAAAGTTCTTCAAGAATTGCATCAAGAAATTATTAATATGCTATGATGCCCAATCACATTTGAAACCTTTCATGAGACCTTGCACATATGGTACAAGCCAAGTAGGTATCTTTGAACATCATTGCTCTTCTTGTAACCTGGACACTATCACTTTCATGGTGTACTACAACTCCATTGTCTTTAGTTGTTGTTACTTTATTCCATTATTCCCATGCTTTGTCATCTTTACCACTTCATTTAGGGTCATATTGGTGACTTTGAGGATCATTTTATTCTACTAGATCTAATATATTAACTCCTTTTTAACTAGCATTCCATGACTCAGTAATCTAAACATTCTTTAGAATTTTGAAAGTTGTTAGGTGAAAATATTACCTATACTTTCTTGTCATCAATCTTCACTTTGTTGGTGTTCTATAGTGGATTGTATAGCTCCAACATCTACAACAAGTAGCTCTTAAAGAATTCCTTGTCAAAATTTGCAATTTTTAGTATGCAACTTACACCTACTTTCTTAAACATAGCTTTAAGTGAGCAATCATCTACACTTACCCTCTACCAATTGTGGCAATATTCTCCCACTAGTTGTTGCCATGTAATGTTCATTAGATGTATTGGCATTCATTCCTTTCCTTTCTATGACAAAGCCTCCACTTTTTGCTCATATGGAGTATCTCGAGGTCATTCTTGTGAGTGTCTATTATGCTACCTACTCCTACTCCACTTCGTGTCTATTGTGAGGTCTTATTTGTTCCACCTTCATTGCTCCATTTTTTTCAACACCTATTGTCTACTTGATTTGATTATGTCCAAGTTTTGAATAATCCTTCCTATCTCATGAGCAATCTATACCCTAATTTGCACTCCTCATACTCTTGAAACATATGTGTTTCAAGGTGTATCCTTTGTTGTTACATACCAAGTTTTGCTAGTGGGCTCATTTTCTCATGCTCATTTCCATAATTTTATGGTTCATACTCTAATCATTGCACATCATCATCTGTCGATGATCTAATCCATATTTCCTCTTTTATAATCAAGAATTGTACATGAACACGTACATGTCTTATTGTGGTAGGAAGAGGTTCCAACTCCTCTTGTTTTATCACAAGCTACTCTCCTAAATTCCCAAATAATTACCTTAGTTCTAGATCATTATTGGTTATCTTCTTCTACATATGCACCTTCTTCTTGCTTGGTTTGACTTGATTCTCCTTCCTAAAGCACTATCCCTTCAAATTCTTATGAATACTGATGTGGTGCTATCAACAAACTTCCTTTATATATATCATCCTTCCTCCTTAGCTTGAAAGCAACCATATTTACTTATGATTTCACTTGATATGGTTTCAACTCAATCCATTAACTTTTTTGGGAATGATTATCTCATCCAATTCTAGTAATTTCACTATACCATTATCCATCATCTCAATCACTCGAAAGGGTCTAAGTCATAAAGTCTTCAACTTTCCTAGCTTGATCTCTCTTTTACCATTATATCTCAAGATCCAGTCACTTGGATTTAATTCCCTCTTCCACAGATGCTTGACATGCCACAACTTTCTCCATCATTGGGAATTTTGTTTTGCCCACTATGCCATCACCCTTTTCTCATCTAGTTTCACTAATATAGTGAGTCCCTCCTCTAGGGCTACTTTTTTTGTAGAGAATTGATCCTTAAGTTAAAATGGAGCTATTTTTATAAAGAATGGACTCCATAGTTAACATAAGAAAAATCAACAATGGAAACCACACATGGAGATATCTCCATACTCACCATTATCAAGAGATACTCCCACAAGATGGTTGGACCATGATTTACCCATTTGAGGGTTGGGTCGTTGTTGACCAGCTACAACTAGAGTATTTCACCCAAAAGTCTACTTTTTGACTTGCAAATATCTAGGTGTATATTGTGTTGTATATAACACCATGAGTTCCATCATGGGATACATGTGGGATATTGGAACAAGACTCTCACAACACTACTCTCAAGGTGTTTAGGATTTATGTAAGAAAGTAGGATAACTAGGTAGTATGAGAGGAGCAGATAATGAAACCTAGAGCTAACATAGGATTTTTTTGTAGATAATTGACCCCAAAGTTAACAAAGGTTTTTTTATAATAAATGAACCCCAATGTTAACATAAGGTCTAAAATAAAAAACAATTACCAAAAAATACACATGGAGAAAACTCCACACTCACCACCATCAAGCGATGCTCCCACAAGAGAGGATACAACAAATGGTTGGGTCATCATTCACCAAGCTACCACTAGGGCATTTCACCCAAAATTTTTTTTCCTAATTTCCAAAGCTCTAGGGTCATCCAAGGATATATGTGGTATAATGGCTCAAGACTCTCATAGCACTGCTCATAAGGTATGTAGGGATTATGCATGAAAGTATGAAAACAAGGTAGTAAGAGATGAGCATAGAACAAAACCTAAAGCTAACATGGGACTATTTTTTGTAGAGAACTAACTCTAAAGTTAACATGGGATTATTTTTTTTGTAGATAATAGACCCTAGAGTTAACATGGGACCCATAAGAGAATCAACTAACAAATACCATATATGGGGACAACTCCACACTCACCACCATCAAATGATGCTCCCATTGGAGAAATAAAATAAAATATTATTAATGTTTGTGGTGGGCCAAAAAAAGACCCAAGGGACTATAAGAAGGACAATAATGACTACTAGCTAGTAGGCTAAAAATCCTAACAAAAAAAAGAAACTAAGATAAATATAAGATTTAACCCAATAATTGGACCAAAAATAAAGGAAAAAGAGAAGGGAAAGAAGATAAGGAGAGGGTTGTAGTCTAGAAGAGTGGAGTACACACCAAGAAGAATGGAGAGAGAGAGATGGATGGGGAAGGGAGCAACCTAGGAGAGGCAAGCTCTAAGAACCCCTAGAAACTAATATTTTCTAACAATCGAGGCCGAAGTATCAGATCTGAATAAGTCCATGATATATCTCTATCCATCGCTAGTTCATGACCCTAACAAATTGTGGGTACATTGTCTAATGATCATACTTACATCTAAATTGGATGAAACAGATAATGTTTATTTGATGTCACTGGGTTTTTCAGAGCTGGTGAAGTATATTGTGAGGAGTTGATGTTGATGGGGTTAAAATTCATTTAGAGGAGATATTTTATGTTGACAAAACTAATTTATCTCCCAATAAAGAGTGTGAGACACCGTTGGTCTAGGTATCTGGACAAGGTAGAAACAGACCGAGATTTATCCCTAAAAAGGTAATGTAATTTGCCTTAGATATCATAATAAATGGGATACCAAAAAATAAAGTGTTGCAGGGTTTCAGATTACCTAAGGAGCAAAACAAATAAACTTTCTCCTCCATCGAAAGATGGTGATCTGAATCAATCGAAGTTGGTGAGAACACATCCTAAGTTGCCCAATCGAGATCGAAATACTGCATTGTGTGTTTCTAAAGGTATTGTGGAGGAACTATTCTACCCTCTTAAATCTATAAGAAATGCTCACGGCAGAAAGATAGCTTGGTGGAAAGAGGGGCAATAGGATATATCCATGTGCATCTAGTGTATTGGAGACTAACATCCTTTCAAATCTCATGGAGCATCTTCTCCTTACTATACCGAGAGGGGAGGAGAACACTCAATGAATAAGAGGAAACCTATCTATTTATATATGAATATTGGCCAAGAGAATAAAGACCTAAAAATACCAGCTCCTCTAGCCTCCTCGAGAACTCAGAGAGAATTTCATCGAGGAGCAAAGGATGAGGTAAGATTACCATATACAACCCATAAGGGTATCTCCTAAAGTATGAATCCTATTAAGATAACCAATAATAAAGAAGATAATCTCAAGTTGAAGAGGAGAGGCCCCAAAATCTACCAAAATAATAGAGTGAGGGATTGTGCATTTGCAACGAATGAATCGTTAAAAAAAGAGTGTTTGTATTTGTTCAACCCATGACCACTCAATTGGACCAAGACTAGGAACCCAAACCACTGATCCATAAGTAATAGTTAGCTTGACCAAGGCCTCAAAGATCCTCATTTTCATAGGTATATCCTAAAAATGTGCTTTGAAGCAATTCCTCTTGAGCAAAGATAGAGTTGCATACCCCTTACACACTCGAGCCTAGGTGGTGAGCTTCATATCAAAAGTGGAACTAGTGAAGAGAACCTCGAAGTACACATATGAGATGGCAATCTCAAACTCCCAATCTTGGAAAAAGAAGTGGAGATGGGATAGAGCCTCTTTGGTAGTATTGAACACCATAAACTTGGTCTTATAAAGATTCGCTATCAACTATCTCAGATCACAAAAACTGGAAAGTGTATCTAGATAACGTTGAAGCACCTCAAGATATGAGGCTAAAAGAACAACGTCATCAACAAAGAGGAGAATAGATATCAGCACATAGTTGAGAAGGAAACCATCATGCACATTAGCATTCTTCCTAATAAATTTAAGAGTTTCACTACTGATTTTTACAAGAAAGGATGAGTTGGCTTAGAATCTATCAAAAGATGGTGGATGCTAAGTTGGGATACGGGGATCTAAAGTAATCAAATTTTCTTACTCCCAAAGTTTTTCCTTGGAAGAATATTTGGTCACTAGAAACTCTCCCTAAGGCCTCAACATTCCTTTGGTTAATAGTTCAAAACAAGATACTAACGAGAAAGAGTCTACAAAGAAGAGGATATCATGGACCTTTCATATGTGCCTTGCATGAGAAGGATTTAAAAACATTAGATCATTTATTGCTCCATTATATCTTTGCTCACACCATTTAGGATTACTTATTTTAAATATAAAAATACACATAATAAAATTCTTTAATACTTGAGTGGGCCTAATGAAAGAGACTTTGAAACTCTTAGAAGAGATCCAATATTAAAATTCTTTATAGCTTGAGTGTGTCTAACAAAAGAAACTTTGAAACTCTTAAAAGAGATTCAATATACAATTGTATTAGACTTGGTTGACAAATATATGTCATTTGAAAGGATTTTGGACTTTTTTTTTTAAATCTAAAAATTTAACATGTTAAATTAATACCATTTAATTAAAAAACTATTTTATTTAACAATTATTTTAATAAATCAAATAAAATTGAATTAATATATTTTTCATTAAAAAATTACTTTAATTTTTTTTAATTTAATTTTTTTAAACTTAATTAATAAATGATGACCATGTAATTAAATCGTTGGGATTACCTTCTATTGCCTTTGATAGCCCATTCTATTGCGGTCAGGTCATCGTAAAAATGGCTGCAATCAAATTATCTCGGAGGGTTTTATAGTTACAACGAGGGCTAAGAAAGTGAAGCCCATCCTCAACGAATCAATCGAATATTAATGGAAAAAGCAAGAAAGTCCCCAATAATGTGGAGTGGATATGATAAAACCAACATTGCTATGCACGAGATAAAAACAACATTTGTGGCTACGCATTTGTTCTATAGGGGAATCCCATGCACCTACTCGGTACGTTTCTAACAAAATAGAGTAGATATTTTTTAAGAGAATCAAATTCAAATCAATGCTTGTTATAGTAATTAATGGTCCATGTCATGGACTCTTTACTCTCAGGTATGAGGTGCTTTGGTTTTAATTTTCATTATGTATTTTGTGTGGTGGGGTCATGGGAATCCATGGCCTTTTAATGTTATAACACTAGCTTCGACATTGTTTCATTACTAGTTCTTAAACCATTGTGGAATAAGTCCAGTTGGAAAGAGAATCCGGGTTGGGTTCCTTGGTCCTTAAGTCTTGTTCCTTCCATATATATTATTATGTATTATGTGCACGCATTCCTATACAATGTATAATGATTGTTTTTTCATTTTTTGTTTTTAAGAGACCTATTAAGTTTGTTTCTCTTTTTAGGTGGGTTCCTATTTTCAAAAAGCCTACAAAGTATGAATTGAGCTTCACAAAAATTTTCTTTGATTCTCCATATGATAGCTTCAACTTCGAAAATTGTGGATTCTCCATACGACAGCTTCAGCTTCGAAAATTATGGATCTCTTTTCTAATTTTTTGAGATTTTAAATCTTACAGCCAATTGAAAATGATGTTAACTTTCACAGTTGAGCGGGTTTCATAGGGTTGTAAGAGGAGTTGGATCATCGTGTGCTTCTATGAATTGTGTGATCAGACCGACTTTACAGTATTCAACCATCGGATATTTGTCCAATGACACAGCCACGGTTAATTTTTGGAAGGTTGAGAACATTTTCTTAGGGGTGCAATCTCAAAAAATTCTCAAGGGTGGTCATCGACCATCGACCATAGACCATTACTTCTTCTCATTCTCCCGTTGCCCCGTCACCACTCCATCAGAATATGTGACTGCCCCCTAAAGCAATCCCGTAGGAGTTCCCACATCGAGCCATCACATGTCGAGTAGTAGCATGAAAGCTCTGGGTCCTCTACCTCTTCTCTCATACTGATTGTTTCTTTTCTTAATTTTCTAAATCCTCACTTACCTCCTCATCTAGCAAGTCCTTCTTCAATATATTTTATGTTTTACTAGAGTACTTGCCTTTACCTTTGCAAATGCATTACATTGAAACATGACATGATCATTGGATCCTACTCTACTATATTCCTTTGAGGATCTAGTCTAATAAACTACAACTTTTTTTATGCTACAAAATTCATCAACGATGCAACAGTGTGAAATACCATTGAAAAGTTCTTCAAGAATTGCATCAAGAAATTATTAATATGCTATGATACCCAATCACATTTGAAATATTTCATGAGACCTTACACATATGGTACAAGCCAAGTAGGTATCTTTTAACACCATTGCTCTTCTTGTAACCTGGACAATATCACTTTCATGGTGTACTACAACTCCATTGTATTTAGTTGTTGTTACTTTATTTCATTATTCCCATGCTTTATCATATTTACCACTTAATTTAGGGTCATATTGGTGACTTAGAGAATCATTTTATTCTACTAGATCTAATATATTAATTCCTTTTTAACTGGTATTCCATGACTCAGTAATCTAAACATTATTTAGAATTTTGAAAGTTGTTAGGTGAAAATATTACCTATACTTTCTTGTCATCAATCTTCACTTTTTTGGTGTTCTATAGTGGATTGTATAGCTCCAACATCTACAACAAGTAGCTCTTAAATAATTCCTTGTCAAAATTTGTAATTTGTAGTATGCAACTTACACCTACTTTCTTAAACATAGCTTTAAGTGAGCAATTATCTACACTTACCCTCTACCAATTATGGCAATATTCTCCCACTAGTTGTTGTCATGTAATGTTCACTAGATGTATTGGTATTCATTCCTTTCCTTTCTATGAAAAATCCTCCACTTGTTGCTCATATGGAGTATCTCGAGGTCATTCTTGTGAGTGTCTATTATGCTACCTACTCCTACTCCACTTCGTGTCTATTGTGAGATCTTATTTGTTCCACCTTCATTATTCTATTTTGTTCAACACCTATTATCTACTTGATTTTATGTCCAATTTTTGAATAATCCTTCCTATCTCATGAGCAATATATACCCTAATTTGCACTCCCCATACTCTTGAAACATATATGTTTCAAGGTGTATCCTTTGTTTTTAAATACCAACTTTTGCTAGTGGGTTCATTTTCTCATGCTCATTTCCATAATTTTATGGTTCATACTCTAATCATTGCACATCATCATCTGTTGATGATCTAATCCATATTTCCTCTTTTATAATCAAGAATTATACATGAACACGTACATGTCTTATTGTGGTAGGAAGAGGTTCCAACTCCTCTTGTTTTATCACAAGCTACTCTCCTAAATTCCTAAATAATTACCTTAGTTCTAGATCATTATTGGTTATCTTCTTCTACATCTACACCTTCTTATTGCTTTTTTTGACTTGATTCTCCTTCCTAAAGCACTATCCCTTCAAATTATTATGAATACTGATGTGGTGCTATCACCAGCCTTCCTTTATATTTATCATCCTTCCTCCTTAGCTTGAAAGCAACCATATTTACTTATGATTTCACTTGATATGGTTTCAACTCAATCCATTAAATTTTTTGGGAATGATTATCTCATCCAATTCTATTAATTTCACTATACCATTATCCATCATCTCAATCACTCGAAAGGGTCTAAGTCATAAAGTCTTCAACTTTCCTAGCTTGATCTCTCTTTTACTAGTATATCTCAAGATCCAGTTACTTAGGTTTAATTCCCTCTTCCATAGATGCTTGTCATGCCACAACTTTCTCCATCATTGGGTATTTTGTTTTTCCCACTATGCCATCACCCTTTTCTCATCTAGTTTCACTAATATAGTGAGTCCCTCCTCTAGGGATACTTTTTTTTGTAGAGAATTGACCCTTAAGTTAAAATGGAGCTATTTTTTATAAATAATGGACTCCATAGTTAACATAAGAAAAATCAACAATGGAAACCACACATGGAGATATCTCCATACTCACCATTATCAAGAGATACTCCCACAAGATGGTTGGACCATGATTCACCCATTTGAGGGTTGGGTCATTGTTGACCAGCTACAACTAGAGTATTTCACCCAAAAGTTTGCTTTTTGACTTGCAAATCTCTAGGTGTATATTGTGTTGTATATAACACCATGAGGTCCATCATGGGATACATGTGGGATATTGGAACAAGACTCTCATCTAGAGCTACTCTCAAGGCATTTAGAATTTATGTAAGAAAGTAGGATAACTAGTTAGTATGAGAGGAGCAGATAATAAAACCTAGAGCTAACATAGGGTTTCTTTTTGTAGAGAATTTTTTTTTTTGATAGTTATAAGTGTTTGTATTTATAGCGGGTTTTAACAAGGATCCCAAAACCTGATTACATAAGCAATGGGCCTAGGGCATCAATCCCTTGAAACTGAACACCAAAACAGAAATCCCGCCCAGCGGTAACAGTAAGCATGAAACAATCCCTCTTAGCGGGAAACAAACAAATAAGAAAGAAAGTAGTTTTGGAGATCCCGCCCAGCGGGGAGTAGCCAAAAACCACCATCGAGAAGATCCCACCCAGCAGGAAGCACAGAAAAATTGTTACAATAAAATCTCGCCTCGCGGGAAGCAGTCAAAACCACCACAAACAGTCCCGCCTAGCGGGAAGCAACAGGGAAATCCCGCCATCCGGGAAACCAGCGAGAAAGAAAGGATCCCACCTCGCAGGAAAACCGGTGGATTTGGCGGATCCCGCCTTGTGGAGAAACCATCCCGCCCACCGGTAAAACATTCAGTTCAGCGAGAGCCATCCTGTAGGAAGCCGACAGCCAGCACAAAGAGGATCCAGTCCATCAAGAAGTGACCAGAGAGTTGCACCACAAGGAACCCGCCTCGGGAAAACAAAAGAGGATCCCAGCAGCAGGGACCAAGAATCCCGTCCAAGCATAGAGCCCGCCGAGGGACCAAGAATCCCGTCCAAGCACAGAGCCCGTCGAGGATTCACAAGAAAAATGGGGAAGCTGTCCAAACCCTAAATCGTCACCTCCACCGCACCGAGAAACGCAGGGGACCAGATCCACGCGAATAACCTATAAAAAAAACCCTAGGGGGAAGCCTGAGGGAAAAAGGGAAGGGATCCCCAACCAAACAGGGATCCCTGGGAAGCACTAGTCCGAAAAAACAACCAAGGAAACCCTAGCCGACCGGGAGGGGCGCAGATAGTGGAGAAGGATCTCCCCCCAAGAGATCATCTACAAACAACCACTCCCCGGGAGGGATGACCTGGGTTGAACCAGGGACTGGGCAGGAACCAGGAGCCATGGGAGGGGGAGCAGGGGAGGTACCAGAGCCCTCCCCTCTCTACTTTCTTCCCCTTTTTTGTAGAGAATTGACCCCAAAGTTAACAAAGGTTTTTTATAATAAATGAACCCAAATGTTAACATAAGGTCTAAAATAAAAAATAATTACCAAAAAATACACATGGATAAAACTCCACACTCACAACCATCAAGTGATGCTCCCACAAGAGAGGATACAACAAATGGTTGGGTCATCATTCACCAAGATACCACTAGGGAATTTCACCCAAAAGTTTTCTTCTTAATTTCCAAAGCTCTAGGGTCATCCAAAATATATATGTGGTATAATGGCTCAAGACTCTCATACCACTGCTCATAAGGTATGTAGGGATTATGCATGAAAGTATGAAAACAAGGTAGTATAAGATGAGCATAGAACAAAACCTAAAGCTAACATGGGACTCTTTTTTGTAGAGAACTAACTCTAAAGTTAACATGGGATTATTTTTTTTGTAGATAATATACCCTATAGTTAACATGGAACCCATAAGAGAAACATCTAACAAATACCATACATGGGGACAACTCCACACTCACCACCATCAAGTGATGCTCCCATTGGAGAAATAAAATAAAATATTATTAATATTTGTGGTGGGCCAAAAAAAGACCCAAGGGACTATAAGAAGGACAATAATGGCTACTAGCTAGTAGGCTAAAAATCCTAAAAAAAAAAAGAAACTAAGATAAATATAATATGTAACCCAATATTTGGACCAAAAATAAAGAAAAAAGAGAAGGGAAAGAAGAGAAGGAGAGGGTTTTAGTCTAGAAGAGTGGATTACACACCAAGAAGAATGGAGAGAGAGAGATAGGGAGGGGGAAGGGAGCAACCTAGGAGAGGCAAGCTCCAAGAACCCCTAGAAACTAATATTTTCTAACAATCGAGGCAGAAGTATCAGATCCAAATAAGTCCATGATATATCTCTATCCATCGCTAGTTCATGACCCTAACAAATTGTGGGTACATTGTCTAATGATCATACTTCCATCTAAATTGGATGAAGCAAATAATTTTTGTTTGATGTCACTGGGTTTGTTAGAGCTGGTGAAGTATATTGTGAGGAGTCGATGTTGATAGGGTTAAAATTCATCTAGAGGAGAGATTTTATGTTGACAAAACGAAGTTATCTCCCCAAGAAAGAGTGTGAGACACCGTTGGTCTAGGTATCTAAACAAGGTAGAAACAGACCGAGAGTTGTCCCTAAAAAGGTAATGTAATTTACCTTAGATCTCGTAATAAATGGGACAGTAAAAAATAAAGTGTTGCAGGGTTTCAAATTCACCTAAGGAGCAAAACAAGTAAACTTGCTCCTCCATCAAAAGATGGTGATCTGAATCAATCGAAGTTGGTGAGAACACATCCTAAGTTGTCCAATCGGGATCGAAAGACTATTCATTGTGTGTTGCTAAAGGTATTATGGAGGAACTATTCTACCCTCTTAAATCTGTAATAAATGCTCATGGTAGAAAGATAGCTTGGGGGAAAGACGAGCAACAGGAGAGATCCATGTGCATCTAGTGTATTGGAGACTAACATCCTTTCGAATCTCAGGGAGCATCTTCTCCTTACTATACCGAGAGGGGAGGAGAATACTCAATGAATAAGAGGAAACCTATCTATTTATATATTCATGTTGGCCAAAAGAACAAAGACCTACAAATACCAGCCCCTTGACCCTCCTCGAGAACTTAGAGAGAGTTAAGGAGCAGAGGGTGAGGTAAGAGTACCATATGTAACCCATAAGGGTATCTCCTAAAGTATTAATCCTATGAAGATAACCAATAATCAAGAAGATAATCTCAAGTTGAAGAGGATAGGCCCCAAAATTTGCTAGAATAATAGAGTGAGGGATTGTGTGTTTACAACGAATGAATCATAAAAAAAAAAAGTGTTTGTACTTGTTCAACCCGTGACCACTCAATTGGGCCAAGACTAGGAACCCAAACTACTGATCCATAATTAATAGTTAGCTTGACAAAGGCCTCAAAGATCCTCATTTTCATAGGTATATCCTAAAATTGTGCTTTGAAGCAATTCCTCTTGAGGAAAGATAGAACTGCATACCCCTTACACACTCGAGCCTAGGTGGCGAGCTTCATATCAAAAGTGGGACTAGTGAAGAGAACCCTGAAGTACACATATGACATGGCGATCTCAACCTCCCAATCTTGGAAAAGTGGAGACAGGATAGAGCCTCTTTGGTAGTATTGAACACCATAACCTTGGTCTTAGAAAGATTCGTTGTCAACTATCTCGAATCACAAAAATTGGAAAGTGTATCTAGATAATGCTGAAGCACCTCAAGAGATGAGGCTAAAAGAACAACGTCATCAACAAAGAGGATAATAGAGATCAACACATAGTGGAGAAGGCAACCATCATGCGCATGAGCATTCTCCCTAATAAATTTAAGAGTTTACTACTGATTTTTACAAGAAAGGATGAGTTGGCTTGGAATCTATCAAAAGATGGTGGATGCTAAGTTGGGATACGAGGATCTAAAGCAATCAAATTTTCTTACTCCCAAAGGTTTTCCTTGGAAGAATATTTGGTCACTGGAAACTCTCCCTAAGGCCTCAACATTCCTTTGGTTAACAGTTAAAAAAAAAATACTAACGAGAAAGAGTCTGCAAAGAAGAGGATATCATAGACCTTTCAGATGTGCCTTGTATGAGAAGGATTTAGAAACATTAGATCATTTACTGCTTCATTATATCTTTGCTCACACCATTTAAGATTACTTTTTTTAAATATAAAAATACACATGAAAATGGCATAGGGCATGGGGGTATTATGGGTTTAATAAAAGAGGAATGGTATAGGGTCATTAAAATTGAAAAACATGATGAAAACAAATAGTACATATGGATAAAGATCCTACAAAATAAGTCAGTTATTAGCATAGCAGCATGTTATTTTTCTCCCAAGAATTCTAAATTCTATAAGAAACATTACCTTTACAAAGAAGATCCATACTCCTCCCTAAAAAGAGATATTTTAATATATAGTAAGCTGGGGAAGATTATATTAATTGGATATTTCAATGCAAGGACAACAAATAAGCAAGCTAACATTCTAGAAGGAAGTGAATATATTGGGAGGAATCCTCTTTGGATGCCAGAAGAGGAAAATCAACAGTGGACCAAGACTTCAGAAGATGAGCATGGGGCTATCATGTAATATGGAGAAGAGTTGTTAGGCCTCTACAACATACACAACTTGATTATTTGCAATGGGATGAACAAATGGAAAAATTCAGGAAGGTATACATGCAAAACATATAAGGGACAAAGTGTAATAGACTATGTAATATGCTCACAAAATTACATACCAAAAATAGAGGAGCTAGAAGTGGAAGATTCTCTAATGGAACTTAAGTCAGATCACAACCCAATTGTTATGAAAAATTGAATGCAAGGAGACAAACCAAGGGAAAAAAACTTGCAAAGCAATCAAAACAAATATCCTCACAAGGGAAAAATTATCTTAACAGATGAACATCGACAATATTTTAGTGCAATATTAAATAATAAGTTACAGAAAAGGGAGAAACTACCTCATAGTAGCAAGGATTACAATAAGAGTGAATGGTTAATGCACATTATCCAAGAAGCTCTAAACAAATGCAAGAGAGCTAAACCTAAAAAGAAAGAAATAAATAACTTCCCAACCAACCCATGGTTCGATGAAGATTGCAAAGAAGTGCAAAGATTACTAAAGGAACCAATGGGTAAAACAAGAGAAAATAGAAAAACATATGAGAAACTGGTAAGGGCAAAAAAATAAGAATACACTAGAACAAGGAGGAAATAACTGATTTACTTAGGGAAGCATGAACCAAATTTTTTTTGAAAGGAGCTAAGCATAAAAAGGATGCAAGATGAAAATAGCATAACAGTTAATCAGTGGTTGGAGTATTCAAAACAATTGTATCAACGTAGTAACCAGAAGGAGACACCCCTATTATCACTGTCAAGAAAGAACTTTTCACAAATGAAGACATTATTCAAGGGATAAAAAAGATAGAAACTGGTAAAGCCCGTGACATAGACAATATTCAATTAGAGTATATAAAATGGGGGTAGATATTCTGGTACTGCAGATTAAAGAAATTTCTAATGAGGTCATACAAAATGGTTTCCCTACCGAGTGGACAACTAGCTTGACCATTCCTTTGTTTAAAAGTGGAGATGTAAATAATCCCTCAAACTATCGAACTATCATGATCAACCCTCTCTTTTCAAATTTGTTTGGGAGTATGATAGAGCGTAGGATCAATATATGGGCAAAAGAAAAGAGAAAGAGAGCAAAGAGACAAGCATATTTTAGGCCCAAGCACTCAACTATTGATCACTGTATCACACTCAGACACAGTGGAAAAAATATGGGACAAAAAATAGGAGACTTTCTGTTGTTTTGTAGACTTCAAAAAGGCATTTGACACAGTGCCAAGGAAAAAATTATGGAGTAGAATGGAAGAGCTAGAGGTTTCAATTGACTACGGGGTAGCAGTTCACATATTATATGAGCATGTAAAAACTAGAATCATAACACATGAAGGGTTATCTGAATGTTTTGGTAGTGACATAGGTGTCAAACAAGGTTACCCTCTATATCCTACCTTATTTGGGTTGTACATTGACATGTTAGAAGATTGGATAAACAAAATTGGGGGAGAGGGTGTGCACTTAGCCAAATATGTGGTAAAACTCATGTATGCAGACGATGTAATTCTTGTGGTCAAAATAGCCAAAGATCTAGGAGATCACCTTCAAGCTCTAGATCTCTTTTATAAGGAAATTGGGATGCAGGTAAACACAAGCAAAACAAAAATCGTGATTTTTTTCAGCAAAAAAGAAGAAGCAACAACTCAAATTTTAGTTTGCAGGAGAACCACTTGAGGTAGTAGTAGAATACAAATACCTAGCCATATACTTTCATGACAAACTCAATTGGAATACATGTAGGATGAAAAGAACTCAAAGCGGTTGGAGAGCACTGTATGCACTTCAAAATAGGTGTAGGAATGCCGAGCTATGGGACTGGAAGACCACCAGGGTTTTATTTGGCCTACTTGTTACACCGGTTTTATTGTATGGTTGCGAGGTGTGGGCTAGTGGCACAACAAAGGCAAAATGGAGGCAAATAGAAAGGATTCAAAAATATCTAATCACAAATTTTCTCAAAATTAAGGCTACAACCCCTTATGAAATTATTCTAGCTAAAACTAGAATGTTTCCTTTAGAAGCAATTGCTACGACCAAGTTGTTATGTTACTTGAAAAAAACAGAAAACATGAAAAATGACAGATGGCCAAGGGTAGCTAAGGACGAAGAGTTGCATAGGTGGAAGAACACATGGATGAAACAAAATCAGAAATGGATGAAAAATTGGGAAATAAACATAAATGAATGCCCAAATTTCAACAAAGACATCAAAAGCTATGTGAATGAAAAGTTTAGAAGTGGAATGTGGAAAAATGTAAGCAGGAAAAGACAATATTATATTACAAAGTTTAACCCAACATATGATCACAAGGAAAAAGCATATATAGGCGCTGAAATCAAGTGGAAGGAAAAAATCCTCATTGCTCAGATAAGGACTAGCTCTCATAGGCTTAGATGTGAAACAAGGAGATGGAAAACACCCAAAGAATAATGGGAAGAAAGGATATGTACTTTATGCAGCATAGGGGCAGAAGAGACAGAGGAACACTTCATCTATAAGTGCCCGAGTTTTTCAAACATCCGCGGCAAATACAAAGAAACACTTGGAAATGGATCTATGACAGAGTTATTTGAAGATAGTAAAATAAAAAAAGTTGGGGAATTACTAACCCAAATCAGCAAGAGAAGGAACAACCTTCTCAAAGATATTAAAAATCATATGATATGATTTGAGCAGTTGTACTTCCATATTTGAGGTCCCATAGACCATATTTGGGTCTCGTGGACGTAATTAAAATCTTTCATTTTATTTCACATAAAAAAATTATTTAATACTTGAGTGGGGCTAATGAAAGAGACTTTGAAATTCTTAAAAGAAATCCAATATTAAAAGTGGACAACTAGCTTGAGTGGAAAACTAGCTTGACCATTCCTTTGTTTAAAAGTGGAGATGTAAATAATCCCTCAAACTATCGAACTATCATGATCAACCCTCTCTTTGCAAAGTTGTTTGGGAGTATGATAGAGCGGAGGATCAGCATATGGGCAGAAGAAAAGGGAAAGAGAGCAAAGGGGCAAGCGGGTTTTAGGCCCAAACACTCAACTATTGATCACTGTATCACGCTCAGACACATAGTGGAAAAAATATGGGAGAAAAAAGAGGAGGCTTTTTGCTGTTTTGTAGACTTCAAAAAGGCATTTGACACAGTGCCTAGGAAAAAATTATGGAGCAGAATGGAAGAACTAGAGGTTCCAATTCACTACAGGGCAGCAGTTCACAGACTATATGAGCATGTAAAAGCTAGAATCGGAACACAGGAAGGGTTATCTCGAATGTTTTGGTAGTGACATAGGTGTCAAACAAGGTTGCCCTCTATCTCCGACCTTATTTGGGCTGTACATTGACAAGTTAGAAGAATGGATAAACAAATTTGGGGGAGAGGGTGTGCATTTAGCCAAATATGTGGTAAAACTCCTCATGTATGCGAGATGATGTAATTCTTGTGGCCAAAACAGCCAAAGATCTAGAAGATCACCTTCAAGCTCTAGAACTCTTTTGTAAAGAAGTTGGGATGCGAGGTGAACACGAGCAAAACAAAAATTATGATTTTTTCAGCAAAAAGAAGAAGCAACAACTCAAATTTCTGTTTGCGGGAGAACCGCTTGATGTAGTAGTAGAATACAAATACTTGGGCATAGACTTTCATGACAAACTTAATTGGAATACATGTAGGATGAAAAGAACTCAAAGTGGCTGGAGAGCACTATATGCACTTCAAAACAGGTGTAGGAATGCCGAGTTGTGGGACTGGAAGACCACCAAGGTCTTATTTGGCCTACTTGTTACACCGGTTTTGTTGTATGGTTGCGAGGTGTGGGCTAGTGGCACAACAAATGCAAAATGGAGACAAATAGAAAGGATTCAAAAATATCTAATCACAAACTTTCTCAAAATTAAGGCCACAACCCCTTATGAAATTATTCTAGCTGAAACTGGAATGTTCCCTTTAGAAGCAATTGCTATGACCAAGTCGTTATGTTACTTGAAAAAAATAGAAAACATGACAAATGATAGATGGCCTAGAGCAGTTAGAGACGAAGAGTTACATAGGCGAAAGAATACGTGGATGAAACAAAATCAGAAATGGATGAAACGTTGGGAAATCAACATAAATGAATGCCCAAATGTCAACAAAGACATTAAAAATTATGTGAATGAAAAGTTCGAAGTGGAATGTGAAAAAATGTGAGGAGGAAAAGACAATATTATATTGCAAATTTTAACCCAACGTATGACCACAAGGAAAAAAGCGTATATAGGCGCTGAAATCAAGTGGAAGGAAAAAATACTCATTGCTCGAGATAAGGACTAGCTCTCATAGGCTTAGATGTGAAACGGGGAGATGGACAACGCCCAAAGAACAATGGGAAGAAAGGATATGTACTCTATGCGACACGGGGCAGTAGAGACGGAGGAACACTTCATCTATAAATGCCCGAGTTTTTCGGATATCCGTGACAAATACAAAGAAACACTTGGGAACGAGTTTATTACAGATTTATTTGAAGACAAGAAAATAAAAAAAGTTGGAGAATTGCTAACACAAATCAGCGGAGAAGGAACAACCTTCTCAAAGATATTAAAGATCATATGATATGATTTGAGTAATTGTACTTCCATATTTGAGGTCCCATAGACCATATTTGGGTCTCGCGGACGTAATTAAAATCTTTCATTCATTCAAAATTTCAAAGAAATCCAATATTAAAATTCTTTATAGCTTAAATGTGGCTAACAAAAGAAACTTTGAAACTCTTAAAAGAGATTCAATATACAATTGTATTAAACTTGATTAACATGTTAAATTAATACCATTTAATTAAAAGACTAAGACTATTTTATGATTAATAAACAAAACCCATGCACCTCCTCGGTACGTTTCTAACAAAAATAGAGTAGATATTTTTTAAAGAGAATCAAATTCAAATCAATGTACGTTATAGTAATTAATGGTCCATGTCATGGGCTCTGAGGTGCTTTGGTTTTAATTTTCATTCTGTATTCTGTGTGGTGGGGTCATGGGAATCCACGGCCTTTTAATGTTATAGCACTAGGCTTCGACACTGTTTCACGATCACGATCACCGGAATCCACGGCCTTTAAGTACGTACATATATCTGTTTCACGACGATCACGATCACCGGAATCCACTGTTTCACGACGATCTCCGGGTTCCTTGGTCCTTAAGTCTTGTTCCATATATATTATTCTTATTCTGCACGCAATCCTCCATAACGGTTGTTTTTTTGGTTTTGTTTTGTTTTAAAGAGACCGATTGAGTTTGTTCCTCTTTTTAGGTGGGTTCCTATTTGCAAAAGTATGAATTGAGCTTCTCAGACATTTTCTTCGATTCGGATTCTCCATACGACAGCTTCAGCTTCGACAATTGTGGATCTCTTTTCTGGTTTTCCGAGCTTTTAAATCTTACAGCCAATTGAAAACGGCGTTAACTGCCGCGGTTCAGCGGGTCTCATCGGGTTGTAAGAGGAGTTGGATCGTCACTTGTGTGAGCAGACCGCCTTTTCAGGATTCAACCATCGCATATCTGTCCAACGGTTGGTTGATTTCCGGAAGGTTGACAACATTTTTATCAGAAGATTCTCAGGGGCGGCCATCGGCCATCGGCCATCGTTTCTTCTCCTTCTCCCGCCGCTCCATCAGAAGATGATGACGTGGACGGCCCATCGGCCTCGCTGCACGTCAGCCTCAGGTGGATCGTCGTCGCCCTGCCGGTAGATACTAAACTTTTGGATACTAATGTATTGGGTTATACTGTCTTTAGTCTTTACTGCACAGAGCTATATGTAAAACATGTTAGGGAAACAAATAATTTAAATACAAGTTTGAGTAAGAAACCCCTTGTCACAAAAGAGTGTTGACATATATATATATATATTTAGTAACCCAAGTTGCTGGTATTATGTAAATTCTGTTATATTTTATTTTCCAGCTATACTCTCCCTTTGCATATCTAGTTAGATTGGATGTTAAAACGAATTGGCAGAATGTGTATTTTGGTTCTCCAACTGGCGGTATGATTGCATAGAGTGTAACGAGTGTGTTTTCTTGAGTCGGGTAACCAGGTTTGGCTGCGTCAGAAATTCATTTTTCATGACAGCAAGACAAGCTATTAAATCAACCTTGGAGACCCATGCCTTTTCCGCTTGATTTGGCCCAATCAAATCTAAAATGAGCATGGTTTGTGAGTGTTGACTGGAATGAATATTTATTTTTTGATCACCTCTTTTTCAAAGCAAGCTAGAATGATTACTGGTTGATTAAACGGTTTATTCATAATCCCTATACGTTTTTGAGTGAAACATAACCAATCTACTTAGTTAGTTATGTTTTTATATTTAATCATGTTATTTTAATAAATTAATTTTTAAAATTTTAAAGTGGAAATTTAGGTTTGTTTATGTTTTACACAATTATTATCTTATTTTGTTATAATATCACTATATGGTGGGGTTTTTTTAATTTTATATAAATAAATATTTTCTTTATTTTTATTTTTATTAATAATTATAATATATTATTTTAATTAAATAATTTTAATATATACGCTCAACTGAGGGAAGTATCTGGGCTACAATCTGCCCTAAAACTCATCGTGAGGAGTACCTCAGGATTTTTTTTTTTAAATTTATTTTTATTATTATTATTTAATTATTTACAATAATCATTTTTATAGTATTTAATATTTTATTATATTATAACATTGATAATTTTTTAAAATTTGTTATGTGAAATTAATATGGACCTCAATAATTGTATTATACATTATAACCATCTCTACGAGTGCAAATCACTCAAGCTCTCTGCCCTTCTTTAGTTTTTTTTTTAAGTCAAACAAATAAATAAATAATTTCCTATACCAACCAAATTTGCAAGATCAAGATTGCTACAAACTGCCCTTTTAATGTTAGGCACAATTCTCCACTTTGATCCTACACTTATTCATCAAAAATCCAATATTTGGAACATTTGATTTATAACATTTAAAACCATCGTCATTTAAGTTGTATTAACTTTTAGTGGCTCATTTTAGATGCACTATGAATATTTAATTTTAGATACCAATGTTGCTTTTGTTGCTTCTCTGACTACTCACATAGGGAGACTAGTCTACTTTGCATCTAGCATGCACCATCAAATATGTCTTATATGTCTCACCAGACTAGTCTACTTGCATCTAGCATGCATCACTATCAAATTGGATGGTCTTATATGTCTCGACCGAGACTAGTCTACTTTGCATCTAGCATGCATCACTATCAAATTGGATGGCCTGATATATCTCCAGACTTGTAAGAAACATTCTAGATGAATTGTCTTCTTCCATGATAAAGAGAGAAAACTAGATCATTTTTTTAGTAACTTCAAGTGCATTTACTGCTAGGCATATAACCATATGTGTTACCCAATTAGAACAAACTCAAACCTCAATTTGCCAAACATGACATCTTGAGAGGAAAACATGTATGTCTAGACATGTACATATAAGGACTCCAGTGCCTTGTATTAAAAAATAAGGTCCAAACAATTACTCCAATTACATGTACATGGATTGAATTAGCTCTCTCACAGAATTATGATCGTGTATGATATGCCATCAAATGGTCTGAACAAAACCTTAGTAAAATTTTTGCATAACCAAAACAAATTACTCCCATAGGATGAAATCATCATGCTAAAACCACCAATGACGTGACGTCCCCTGATTACATATTACAATTTTTGCAAAATTCATCAATGCCATCCACTCTTATAAGTCACTTCTAATTTAATCAACTTGCACAATGCAAGAAGAATCCTACAGCATACATTTGACTAAGAATCCTACAGCATACATTTGACTAAGAACTCAAGGCAGCACCCATTTTACATCTTAAAACAGAAAAACAGGGGATTGGAATAATAATATTAAGAATCATCCTAATATGTGCCTGCTCAAAATAATAAAAATACAGAAGACCTCAATCGGGCCTTTTGTCATTGAACAATACCCAATCTCAAAATTGTACATAACACGCATATACAAACAAATAAACAGCTTGATCTCAGCAGCGCTTTGTGCAGATTTTAGAGTTTAGACCCCTGCCTTGCAAGTGTAAAACCAGATACCCAAATATATCTACTGCAGATGAAAGCCCAAGTGGCGAATCATGTCTATTCACTCGAATTCCGTTTTTTCAATAGTTCTCAATCTCCTCAGCAGTTCGACCAGGAAGCCTTCAAGCTATCAAAGACCACCTGCAATTAATTTCAAATAAGTACAACTCACCTTATAACATTATTAGTCACTTCTATACCCAGCTAATTAAAAAGAAAAAATAAAAATATATTTCCCCGATAAAAATATTCAATCCAGAGCTAAAAAAGAAGAAGAAAAAAAAAAAAAACCTGTGACCCAGCAAGTTATATAGCCTTTCTATGAGGTCCTCTTCATCTCCCGAGAAATCTGATTCACTATTCTTAGTATTTCCTTCGGTTTTCATATGCCAAAATACATCATCCAAAACAACAGTACTAAGACCAGGTTAGAATCTGCAGTCTGCCATGTTTTCAACTAGAAGGGCATAAGTGGAAAGGGGTTATAAACAATAGCCAAAAATTACAAAGGGGCTCTCTATAAGAAATAGATTCCCACATACAACACCCATGTGCACTTAGTTTACAAAGTTCACCTTCCAGCTTAAAAAAATCTTTTTCATGCTGCTAATTCTGCACACACAAGCCTTCAGTTTCCACCCACAAACTCGGCTCAATGTAGCATGAACAAGAGTTCAGAGACCAAATATGGCATGTTGATTCCTCATATTTTCCAAAAAATTCTTAGTCTGATCCATGTGACCAGATAGAATATGTAAGATCAAGAGGATTATATTTACATTCAAAAGCTGGATTTATCATAAGCTTGAAAATTGTTCAAAGAAAATTTTATTACCTCAAGATCAATCAAGCAACACTGCCATTTTTTTGGGTAGTTTTCACATACAAACATTGCCTCTCATTTTGAAAGGTTCAACCGATTGAACAATACAAGAAAGGGGTGTTCAGGAACAGCATATAACAAAAAGCCAAGATGTGGACCAGCAGTGGGGCCATAACCCTAAATACGACAAGAATTAGTTAATATTGTCATACTAAATCTAATGAATCTTATATCCATATAAAACCATTCTCTGAGAAAAAAAAGGCATTTACCTTTCCATCAAGCAGCAAAAGTTCTGCATCTGTCCACTCTCGGTTACGGAATCCAGACTGTGCACGCCTCTCTTGACCTTTGTACCTTGCAACCTGTATTATATGCATAGACTAAATTTTATCTATTTACTAAAATATATGAAATTCAAACTAATGCAAAAAATAGTTCCACTTTCATTAGATCCAATAACCATACCACTCCGAGCTCCTCTGGGAAAATGTCTCCATGAGAAAGTTGGTTTTCTTTGCCAATTTTTGCACGGAAAGTAACCTGGCTTCCAATGGTATTAGAATGAATACATGTATATGTAAGTAACATAATTAAATCATGCATGTTGAAAACAAGCATCACACAAAACAAGATTGAGTTTCAATGCAAGAAAATATTGCTCAAAGCATTTTACTTGCCCAACAGGTATGATCGTGTCCCTTGTTAGCTTCACAACTTCAACATACTCAAAGAACTCCAACTTGAAGCCCGCCCTTGGAGTTGCCTCATCGTCTTGCCATTGACCAAACCTACGTCTTAGCTGAATTACTTTCGGAGGGTAAGGACCAAATGTACCAATATATAGCCCTACATAATAAATGCCAAAATGCCTCTCTTTCAAATTTGTATGGAAGCCCTTTCAACTCTGGGTAAGACAAAAATTTAATTGGAAAAGCAAAATACCACAAAATGGGTCAGCATTTGTTGCTTCAATATTGATGCAGTGAAATACTGTGTTTCCATGTAGGCCACGTCTTTTTCGTGCCTCAGTAACTGCAAGTGTAATTATCTCTCCAAAGTCCTGTAGTGCCTACCACATTCATATTGCAGTAAATATTGACAAGGATGTCGACCAAAGTAGAGGGAAGGCAAGATGTAGGCACCAGTTCTAGACCTCAAAAGAAAAAAAAGTGCAAAATGCACTGTGTAAATAATTATAAATGTAATGTAAATAAAAGTTAAATGCATATGTATTGAAATGAAATGTAGATAAAATAACAATATAATGCAACTTGATCATTTATTTGATGAATTGCAAATAGACTATAGTGCATTAAGGGTAATGTGAGAACGTCGAATATGGAGACAGCTTGGGTGGTGTGTTGTCCTAGGAAGTTGTTGGCAACGACCGGGACAAAGCTTTAACTTTATTTGAGATGATGGTGAGACTATTCATTTGCATGTATTGAGGACATTTAGTGTGTCTAGGGAGAAAATAGAGCATATATTGGCAACCTATAAGTGTAGACATTGTAGTATGAATCTAGATTGTATATGCATTGTGCAATATTCTATAACGCTATACCATAAGTAATGTAATTGACTTGTATTCTACCTATGTTAAGTGTAATCTGTATTCAATGTGTTTACCATTAGTAGTTGTAGTGTATATTGGATTCTTTGTGTGTAGAGATCATAGTTGTAGATTGAACATGGAACGTGGGAGTTGCAGTCCAGAACCTAGTACAAGTGGAACTGCCAAGAGTGTTGTCATCCTATTCCTCTATTTATGGAATGCTTACCACTCGTGCTACAACACTTTGTCTTCCATGTCAGCCTTTGACATGTTGACCCTTGACATATCAACATTTTCAATGTCATTACATGCCACATCACCTGACATGTCATTAGCTATCACATCATCATTGGTTATCACATTATCATTGATTGACATATCATAATTCGATACCATGTCATATTATGGTGCCACGTTATCGTTAGGTGCTATGTCATCATTAAGTGGCATGTTATCATAGGGAGCCATGTCAATATGCATAAGCAAGAAGGGGTAAAATCATCATATAGTGCCATGTATTAAGATGTGCCACATCCTCAATCAACGAGATGATGTCACAATCTTCAACAAAAAAATTGGGTAAATGGGATTTGAACCATAGATCTGAAGAGCCCTAAGCCTTAAGGGAGACTCCCCTAGCCCCCCTTGGCTAGGGCACTCGTTAGAATGCAAAAAGCAACCACACATAGGCTAAAGGGAAGGTTCCTCCTTCATGAAATACCCACCTTCTTTTGTGTGACCATACGTTCTATTGATGTAGGCATGTGCCACTCTTGAACCATGTGCCCAACACGTGCACCCTTTTCTTCTCCCTTAGAATATTATCTAAATTTTAATTTTAAATGGAGGGAAGAAAACAAACTTTTAATGTAGAAAAATATTTACCTAAAGATAAAATGGAAAAAAGTGATCAACTAGGCCCCTCCAAAAGAATTTTTTTTTGCAATGAATCCAAAAATACCAACTATTTGTAGTATTTGTCATGGTTTACCCTATGCAATGCTTTTGTTGAACATAACCAATCAGGTCATACTCTCTACCATCCACTAGATGACCTTAATATTTTCTGATGGATTCCAATGTACGATGTTTAGGTAGCCCATTAAGGCCCCTAATGCGGAATAAATTCTTGCCTTGACAGGCTGGCAGGCCTGGGAAAGCAACGACCTCATGGGGAAAATGGAACTGGTGCATGGCTCGGTTTGTGGTTTAGGTCCTGCTACTGATCTGTGTTTGGTTGGTTATCTTTGACATCCTGATTTGATTTCAATTTGTTTTAAGTTTTAAATGGTCTTACCTATGTATTGGTTTGGCTTTGGAAGGGGTAACTCCTCTGATTGGTCATTCCTCGATTATTACCGGATGTAAGTAATTTTGGCTCCCTCTTTTCGAGCGGGGTTTAATCTCTTTTGTACAAGGTTTGGAGATCCTTTCAAAACTCCTTCGTCTATCTAATAAAAAAAAATTACTCTACAAAAGAATCTTAATATGCATTTGTATTAATATATAAATACATGCTTTAAATTACTCTACAAAAGAATCTTAATATGCATTTGTATTAATATATAAAGACATTGTAGTTAACCATCCTAAAATACAAGTAACAATGTGCTTTAAATTACTCTACAAAAGAATCTTAATGCATCCATCTCTAAAATATATTTGTTTGTTATTGTACATTGCTTTTTTAACTGTGTTCCCTCAATAGTCATTAGAGGTTGATAAGAAAACAAATTCATACTTCTAAATAAGATCAAAGAGCTTTTGTCTTCTAATTAAAATTTTATTGCCTACTTTATTAGGTTGCCCATTATCCTTTAGAGGTGCTTTCAAAGCGTACCCCTTTAGAGATCCCTGGCTATTATGAAAATCAGATCATTCTTAATGTAAAAATTAAAATCCATTAATATTTTCCAAATAATTTAATAAGGTGTCACCTCAACCACCTTACTAAGCCTTTGAATCCATATAAACTATAATTTCTTTGGCCATTGTTGTTCGTTGCTTCCTTATTGAGCTCCTCTTAAATTACCATTGGCACATCTATAAAAACATATTCTTCAACTAGCCCTCTATATTTTCATTATAGTATTCCCTTACGAGGTCTTTAAATTTTTGTTATACACAAATCCTTATTTTGGTTTTATAATTTAAAAAATAACTCACTTGGAAGTTTTACAATCTCCCATTTAATATCTGTAGAAAGAATCTATAAAATGTCGCTAAAACTTTTATAGATGTGACATACATTATAAGTTACAAGATCCTAGGAGATCAGAATTTTAAAATGCACACTTAGTTCCAATTGGCATTCTTACTAGAAGCCCAAGCCCCACACAATGGTCAGACACCACTAGATTCTCCTAGATCTCTCTTCAACTTGGCATCTGACTGCATGCTTAAGAATTTATGCCGTCTTACAGAATATCACATTCAGAGAAAAAAATGAATGATAATCTATGAGGAATTCAAACTAAATGTAGCAATCATAGCATAAGATTTGCTGATCAACATCGAATTAATTTCTACAATATACTAGAAATGGAAGTAGTTGTTCCCCAAAAAAAGAAACTTTTGAGAGTTCGACAAAGATGTAGTTAATTGACTTCAGCAGTAATTAAGTACCTGGAACTAAATTCGGTGATTAATATTTTGTTACTTGGTTTTTAATGACTGAAATTTTGTTTTTGTTACTTGGTACATGTTCCATGCATCAATATTTCCATCATCATTAGTAAAACTCTACTTCTTCATGCTCCTTTCTTAGCTATCTTTGTAGATAAATAAAGATATACTTATATTTGCTTACCATCTCAAAAAATTAACAAAGCATTTACCTTGTGGCTATTGCCAGAGATATTTAAAAGTAAGTACATGCCATTATAACACCCTGAAGGATTCCTAAATATCATAGGTCACAAAGAATTATATGAGACAATTTATGAATCTGATGACTGCTCATTTTCCATTTTATATGATCTCAAATTCTGTTTGGTACTTGAGTTTGTTGTGTGGTCATTCTGCTCCTCGTTCAACAAAGACCTAATGGAAGGAGGACCACACAAACTCAGCAATACCTGCAAACAACATCAATGCTAAAAAGTCAGGATTGCCAAATTTACAAGGGTGATGATGATCATACCCAAAGCAGAATAAAAAAAATTGCAGAACAAATTGAAATATCGCGGAAGTGTAGCTAAGCTAAGTTGGCAAGTTAATACATACAGTCTGAGAAAGACAACAGAAAAGAATTGCTTTGGACAGAAACAAAAGCCATTCTAAAATGCAATCGACTTTTCAAGGGACTTGATTGAAGAGTCCAAGATAGCTACCACATATGCACCATCAACAATTTAGCCTCAGAAGAAAGTGTGTTGTCAAGCAGCAGCATTATGTAGTTCCTGACATTACAGGAGATACTAGAAAGACTGATGGAAACTCCTAAAACTTCACTGGGGACTGTATCCATCCTTTTGTCACAACTGACCACCACCTACCTCCTTTTGCAATCAGAGAGATGTTAACATTTAACATCTATGTTGTGATAATAAAAATCTATCACCGTAGTTATCTTTTTGTTGCTCCATGATGAGTGATTTTGACAACATAGTAGAGTGGTTTGAGGCATACAGGTTCTTCTTGCCAAAGTCTGAAAGACTAAACCCGAAAGAGCATACTCTTAGTGTTTTGAAGGCTAGAACACCGCCTCCATTTTAAACTTTGTATATTAGAGCAATAAAGAAGAAAAGGGCGAGTCTAAAGTAATGCAGCTAATGAAGCATGATGTCAGAATCTTGATATAAAGTTAATTCAAATATATTTCTGAAGCCTCTTTGCAAAGTGTTTAAACGTTTCCAAAGCAGGCCTAGCATGACAATATTCCTCAAGCATTGGTCCTGTGCACTAATGACTATTTTGAAGTAAGCAATACCCATTAAGGTAAATTTACAGCAAAGAAGTTTTGGGGAACAACACACAAAAAATTAACCCATTACAGGATAAATTCCAAACATGCTCGGCCATCGATATCTCAGTTCGCTCCATCTCTAGGTCCTGAAAGATACAAGGCACTTGAGTTGAACATAACAATAGCCCACAGATATGAACCAAGGAATTGAAGTGTTAGAAATAAACAAGAAAGGTTTTTGCTACATTCAAGGACACACGTAAGTAGAGGAGAATAAGCAAACATTATGGTATGGCAATAGCTTCAATGCAGGAGTGGGGAAAAAGGTCTTTCTCGAGAGACATATTGGATAATATCTAGATCCCACATTGTGGCCCCTTAAACAAGAGTGAGCTATTCAAACCATGGGACATTGAACCTCTCAATTATTCATGGAATCTAACTATTATCAGGTAAATTGCAACAGCAGTTTATTCAGTTTCAGTTGAATAGCCCTTTCCACTTTGTATCCCACCATGTATACCTGTTTGCTCATCAATACAGTGACATCATTCATGGAATGAAACTCACTCAAATGGATGCGAAGGGAATTTGGCAATCAGCAACAAAATGAACAGAAATAAAATATAATAACCCCTATATTGAATTTGCAAATAAATTGTTGAAGACGGCCCTTTCGTACATAGTCAGGGACCCTGTCCCAAAATTGTCTACACTGTGCCAAGCAATGTTTCATTCACCAATGCTCAGTTTAGAGATCGTTCTTGGGAAGATTGCAGTCCTCAAATTCTATGGGTCACTATTGAGACCCTATGTATTCCCCCAAGTTGTCACAGATAGGCTGTACACACTTGAATATTGGAGAAACGTGCCAACTCTGGATGCTAATTAGTTCTATGTCAAGAACAGAGCAGCTACTATTAGGCTTCCTGTTAGATTTGTTTATTTTAATTTGAACACCAGTGAGGGGTTCAAAGTTATTGACATTGTGCTGAAAATGTTCAGTTTCAAGGAAGATTACCCACGGGAATATGATCTTGATAGTGCTATATCCGCAAACCCACGAGGTTATATGTTTGGAGATGTCAACCATGACAAGAAACCTGTTATTGGAGCCACAAGGAAGAAGGACAATTGGCGAATGTCAAGGCCATTACTGAAAAAGTAGAGAAGGGAATGCAAAAGGTACAGACTGAGATTGTGAAGAATGCTTTCTTCAACAACTGGATCATTGATACATGAGAGTTTTTAACAAAAGGCGGCTACACTAGCTATATATTCCAAGTGGAGGAAGCCTTCCATCCTAGCAATAAAAAAAACAAATAGACCACCAACAAAATAACCAGACGGTGGCAGATGAGAACAAAGCTCTGAAACTTACCTGAGTTTAGAGTTTAACATTGGATTTGAACTTTTGAAACTTTTTCCTGTATACATTGGCATAAGCCTTTAAGCTCTCACTATAACCTACATTTGATCTTGTACTGCGATTCCAGAAGAGAAGTGTTTTTTAGGAGATGTTAGGCGGTGAGTTGGTTGACCGACATTTATCTTTTTTAGGTTTTCTAAAAACCATAGTTGGAGCTTGGATTGTGGTAGGTCTTTGTAAATGAAATTAGGCTTCTTTTGCCTATATCTAAATGTACGCAAAAGTTTTAACAGATTAATACAAATAGGGTTTGTTTTGCGTACATGCCTTGACAAATGGATTGATAAGCTTAAACCTTCTATCTTTTCCTTTTTGCGGAATATGGAACCTTTGCCTACAGGACCTTTCAAGCAAGGCTCATGTACACAACATCCTACTCCAAGGAAGAAAAATAAGAGAAACCCTGATATTGTTCTACCATTTGATACTCATTTGAATGTTCACTCTTCCACCGCAGTTATTGTGACCTTAAGCTATACTACTATTATTTGAATTTTAGATGTTTCTCAAGTTGTCAGAACAAGCCATCTAGCTCTGGCACATTGCCAGTGGACCAAAGTGCCATACCTCCACTGGAAGTTTCTACTCATATCTAAATACCGCTTCCATCCTTTTTTCCGTACATCTTTAGTGCCTTCATCACTTCATGCTTCAAAGGAAACATTTGCTACAATTCCTAAGGTGGGAGTCCACTCAGGCACCTTTCTTCCTCCTACATTTAGTGCCATCTCCTCTGCCTCTATTGATACAAGTGATAGATGTCACCACTCCCCCTGCCACTGCTTCCTTTTCCTTGTAGTATACCACTGATGTTGCTTACATGCCATTAACCATGGCAAGGCACCTAACCAGGCCATCTACATCTACTTTACATCATTGTATATCATCCCTTCCTCTTCAATTGCATCCCATTCGAAAACTATCGAAGGGTGGTCTGAACAAGACTACAAATCAAGCTTCCAGATCTGCAAGGAAGGCAACAAGGAAAACTGTCTGAACAAGGCAAAGAGGACTCTGATGATGAATTGGCCACACATGAACTTCTTTCTCATATGGATAAGACACAATTACAGCTACAACTTGCATATTACCATCCTACATCGAAGAAACCCAAAAGTCAAATAATATCCAATGATTACAAGACAGTGATGACTTGAGACATGTCTCAAATCAGGGTTAAAGGCATGAATTAGTTGGAGGAAGAAGTTGGCAAGAGTATTCCCATTTGATATGTCAATGCAGACAAAGAAGCCAAGGATTTGGACTAAGAAGTGGAGAAAATGGAAAAGCAGTTGGAATACAAAATGCTCCAGCGGAAAACCCAATAGAACACAATCACTCTGAATGCCATACATTGCAGGATATGTTGCTCAAGCTATTGTTAATGTATTAATTCAAGAGAAAGATCAAATAGCCAGTGAGGGGAACAATTTCCAAGCAATTTTGGGACAAGCCATAAAGAGAATTGGAATTTTTGAGAACCAAGCTTCATAAAAAGTGCAGTAATGGCCTTGACATTTGCCAATTATCATATATTGACACAAGGAAACACAATCCTCACTCATAACAGTCTTTATGCACCCGCAGTTACTAATTAACATTCCTATTTCAACAGTTTATTCTTTTTCTAACAAATACTAAAATAATGAATTCGTTGTATGGACTCTCACCACCAGAAGAACCAAATTTGACCTATGTTGCACTCGCTGGACTGGAAATGTTGCATCTTGAGGTTCTTAGAGTTATTTGTTTGCAGATTAGTAAAAGTAGCTGAGATTACCCTCAATTGCAAATTTCTATAGAATGTTAAGATAAATTGCAAGATAGTTCATAAAATCTGAACATACAATATTGTTTCCTATGCACCTTTTGCAAGAGCTCATGTTGAGCAGATCTAAAACAAAGAACTACAATCTTAGTCATCAATCTAACTCATTTTTGGAAACAATATTTGAGTTTAGGAAATTTAAAAGATGGATGAATTAGTAAACAATTCCGACTACTTTCCTAGTGTGTAGTTAGGACTTGTGGACCACCATCATCTGATGTTGATCTGATTTACAACTTCAATTTTCACATCAAATTAGATACATAATCTTCCTCGTCTTGCTTCCACACTTGACTACTTGTTGCTTGTGAAAACAGAACTTTGCTTTGTTCTGTAGCAAACCTCCCTTATGCCAAGGTAAGGTAGAGATTACTTTTAAGGTCACAGCCAAGCAACCATGCCGCTTGCGCATAAGAGACACCCTTGTACAAGCAAGGAAAAGTTTACACTTTATTATATTATTAGTTCAACAGTGTACCCCTTGGGTCTCATTCCTTTTATCAAGCGCATGATATACTATGTTCAACAGGGGCATGGGGTCACAGTGGGGATGATAGCAAGTCACCCCATTGAAAAGTTAAAACATGGGGACGTCCTCATTGCATCCTGCTTTCCTTCCACATCCCTAAGGGGCCATGTAGACGTCCCCAACAATGACATATGGGCCCAGCAAAAAAGAAAAACTCTTAAAGAAAAAAGTCTGCCCTAAACCTAATAAAATTGTGAGTCTCCCATCCGTTTTTCATGATGATTGTTTTGGAAACTGAAGAGTTGAGTCGCATCTTATTATTTCAAACATTTTTCATTTTGGGCCATTTCCTTGTTCAGACTGTTCATATGTATTGTATAAGCACTCACAGGTGTTAGCAGGTCCTTATGACCTAGAGAAGAGATGAATTCTTCACTTACCTAAGATTTGGATAAAACTGGTACTATACTAGGAATTTACCTAAATAGAAAAAATGCTAACAGAATTCTCAACAGCTCAAAAAAGCATCAATCATGGAGAAGCTGGTCATAAATTTACACCAGCCTTGATGGTAATACTGAGTGGAATGAAGGCAGGGAAGCTTGATACTACATGGTAATTTCATAAAACAATTGGCATAAGGAAGAAAATGAATTTGATCTATCTGTGATATAGAATTTGAGAAGTCCTTCATTCTAGCTAGTTTCAGTATTTTGCTCCTAGGATCTTATGATGTTCAGACTTGATTAGAATAAATCGCATACCATCAATCCAAAGTTGCTTATAATATGTCAAATGTTAAATGTATTTTAATCTCGCACATGTGTGGTCCCATGCACGTGCACACAGGACAACAACAACAACCAGAACCACCATATCTTCAATCCAAAGGTGCTTCTAATATGTCTATTGTTAAATGTTTTCTTAATCTCAAACAGGTGTGGACGCACAAAACCAGAGCCATTGACAGATCATTTGTTGTCCCCATTTTGCTAGGATTTGGGGATGCCTTCCAGCTGTTTGCACCCCCTCGTTTCCTTGTTCCCCCAAAAAGTGTACTTGGTGGGAAAAAGATGATAAATGATGAGTCTTGCCAATCTGTCAAATTCATGACATCTCCTTTTTTTAATTTTGCAAGAGCCCTCAGTACTTTGACAATTTGTAAGCCACTCTATTTTTAGCAATTTTTGTACTCATCACAATCGATATGATCATGGGTAATAAGACTGCAACCAATAGTAATTTCCTTTACAGTATTGTGTATTGAAACACATGCTAAGCAATAGAAACTGTCTATGAGTGGTAGCAAACAAAGCATCATCATTGTTGGAAATGGCCAAGGAACAGGGAAAAAAATGTAATTGAATAAAAGCAACAACTATAAATGACATTTTGAAACTTACCGGTAGAAAGATAAGACCATGTAAAAACCCAAGTATCACAAGCACAAGGTACATTCGAAAATAGTAAACCTGTATAAATGGAAAGCTAATCAAATTTACAAACTATGATTGATAACTAGATAAAAACTTTCACATCATTAGAAATCACTTTGATATAAAACCAAATTTTGGAAGAACTATAAACTATCTAAGCATTGATTCATCTACATTCATTTGTCTAGTTCTTGTCTCGATGACAAGCCACCTTCACAGATTTCCTATCTATAATGGCACATGAGCATATATTCACGCATGATAAAGCAATCTTGATTTTGTGGTTTCATTTGGACTTCAATAACTTTCAGGCAAAGATGTTGATATGTAATGAAGAGACAAGCAGGTTGATATAATGCATGACCACAAAAACATGCCCTGAGATGATCAAGAGAGAGGGGAAGAGAGAGACCTCAAAAATTTCTGATCGTGAAAAGCACAGTACAAGCACCCCAACAAATTTGGTAATTGTTATTCCACTGCAAAGATATCAATTTATTAGGAAGTCTCCAATAATAAAACAGCATACCATTGGAATCTTGAAAGTGCTTTATATAGACTAAAGGCAGAACTTAGGTTGATGTTAAGTAATCTCGCTGTCTGACAAACCTTATTCCAGTAAGACAGACTAATATTCCATTACCTGAAAACAGATGCTCCCATGGTTGTGAGGGCCTCTGTTGCACGCTGTGACCTGCTTCCTTCACTCACCTGTTAGAAAAGTACATATTCAATTCTAGGATAGACTTTGTTCCAAGAATTACAACACAAGTTACAATATCAAAAGCTGTAGAATGATCTATAACCTCCAGGGGAATAGATCAATGATTGGAATAATAGACCCTAATAGAACTAGACAAAGCCTATTACAAATGATTGGAGGCACACTTACAAAATGCAGATAGGAAGGTTAAAAGTAGAGAATTTAATTTAAATCTGATCTTCATGGCATTTGTAGTGTGAAGTTTAGTTATGATCAATGGTCTGCAGATTTTTTACATCATCAACATAAAAAATTAAAGTCGAAAAAAAGTCAAGAAGGTACTGAGCGATCATTCAACATCCACAGTAGTGAATGATGAGAAATGGGACACTCTAACGAAGATAAAACAGTGGCAAGAAAGAAGCATGTGTGCAGATCATTCCATCAATAAGCATATATAACATCACATTTTCCCCATGTAAATTAAAAAATAAATCTAGTGAAGGTTTCCACTGGTTTTTTCGAACATTTGATGAACTGGATAGGAAAGCAAAGTTCCATCGATAAGCTATGTAACATTACATTTTTAGTATCTAACTCAGGTAAATCAACAAATAATTCTACAGTCACAGCTCCAACTGTTTCTTTGGAACATTTGGTGAGTAGCATAGGGAAGCAACAAGGTCGCAAAGGCCCCAGATGGAAAAATGCTGATTCATCCCAGAAAGTTGGTCCATTCTTGTATAGTGAAAAAACAGAAGTTGCAACTAAGACCCTGGGGCCTGATCCTATAACAGTAAACTTTCAAAGTAAATTACTTTGGATTTGCATGCAAAAGATACTTACGAATTGAGAAACCAGATGGTGTAAGAAGATGCATAAACAAATATCCAAGGTCTCTACAAATGCAATTGCACCTCAGTAGAGAACACCAGAGTACCCAAGGCTATCATATAGTACACAATATGGAGATAACGGCAGAGTGAAAAGAAAGCAACCATGTTTCTGGCTTCTGCTTTCCAGATTTTTCTTCAATATATCAAAAACATTTAAAAATGGAGACATTTTCTGTTCTTTAACTATAGCTGACTGGACTTTACACATAATGAATTTTCCATGATTATCAAGGACAAGCATCCTTGTTTTATTTTGGACTCTATTGTTTTCACTCAACTACAGGCAATAGAGCGCAGCATTTCTCCATGATATATAACTATTTTCTGTTGCAATGATACTGCAGAAGCAAAAGGACTCTTTACTTATGTCATAGCCAGTTGCTAAGAATTTATTGTAATGCCACATATTTTTTAACCTTGGGAGCATAATTTTGTCTGGCATTTGATGCCACATTTTTTTTGTTTGTATCTGGGCCCGAACATATCCAACTGTGTCATGTGGAATACAGCAAGAAAAAGCTCAAAAATATTTATAGAGCAAGGATTTTGTTTCTGATAGAGTTGTATGCTTGCTGACTGCATCTTTATGCTTTTCAAGGAATAAATGTGTCCTTTGAAATTATGTATAGTGTTGGAATACATTTTATGCACTAGGAGTGCTTCCTTTTATTGGAGACAGAATTAGTCAGCAGTAGATGTTCTGTAAGAAATGTAGGAACAATGCATCTCAGCTCTGTTTGCAGAGGTGCTGAAATGTTTATAAGAACTTATTTCCAAGTGCCACAAACATTCTCCTTCTAATCTATTAGAGGAAAGCTGCTCTTTTCACATGCTTACCATTTACTATTCTCTTTATGCATATATACAAAGGTCACAAACCAAAGATAATCCTAGGTTCTGATATGGAAACCATTCTATAAAACAGAGAGATACAAATAGAGGTTTCTGAAAACGAAAAACAATGAGAAAAATAAGAGAGAAAACACATAAGAAATGAAAAAATAAATGGGGAGAACAGCAGTAAAGATACAGAAGACAGGGAAAGGCCCAGGATTTTTTGGATGTCTCCACATTAAAAATAAAAAATAGGTTAACTTGCATCGAATGAGATACGTATGTTTCACAGGGTTCTCCTAAGTTTGAGAAATATAATTTCCTTCCACATGTGCAATCTGGAACACTATTAACTCCTTTGCTCACTATACGAAATTGCATCATATTCTTTTATATGAAGACAATCTTTAAAATTTAACTCAACAAAACACGAGATACAAAATCTAGTTTGTAAAGTACATATTAGTGGACATAAGATCTCAGTTGAGCAACAAGCTTGAAACATCCAAAACTAAAAGCTCGAAACATGAACCTGAACAGCATATACTTACAGAGAATGCATGGGTAATGTGCACACAAAACTCAACTGCAATGCCAACTGACATTACAAGATTCACCACAGAGATTGCATTTAATTGAATGCTCAGAAGTGCCATCAGACCCTGTCCAACATCCAAAATTTTGATTTAGACTAGTCAATACACAAGCTGACAAAGAAATATTAACAGCCACACAGGCCCAATTTCACTTCAGAGAAGCATCAAATTTGCATAATAATAATCATGTTCTGTAGACAAGATGAATATTATTTTCTACTGAAGTCTAAAACGTAAACTATAGTAACATTTCTTAAGGGAGACCTGTGAATTGTCTTCATTATAGTTAATCAAGATACATACTAAAAGAGATTAAAGTCCAAGATTCTAGAATCTGTCCTAAAAGCATCAAGTGTTAAAATCATGTAAACTTTTGTAGAATGGCTATTATTAGCCTATTATCATTTTATAAAAAGGATGATATAACATCCATTGTATACTGGGCTGTGGTCCATTTCTATATCACATCCATTATATCCATCTTCAAAAACATAACACTGGTATACGCTTTGGGTCTTACTCTACTATTGAGTCTAGCAACATTGTGCAGAAGGTCCTCATGCCCAAACAGAATCCAGGGTCTAGTAGTGAAACCTAAGGTTTGTTATTTATAGAACAAAATACGATTACACCTTTACGACATGTACAGACAAGACTTAAAGAGAAAAGGCCAAAAATAATTAGTAGAAAGCTAATAGGATATGTGTGTTGTGCTTTACTTAACTCATTTCTCTTCTTCAGCTTTATGACCTTTCTGTACCTCTACAGACATAATACCTATAATTTATTTAAATAAATGAAATTATTCATCATTAGTTGTCCACAAGCAACTTGAATTAGGTAGGTTGAACGTCCTGGCAATTTTAAACCCTTCCTAATTTGGCCATTGCTGCAGAGAGCATTTATAGACAACTTGCTACACAAAAAAAAAAAATTAGAACATACCATGATATCCAATATAATCATTGCCAATACAAGCAAGATTATAGCCGAAGCCCACAAGCTGCAGGAAACAAATCATAAAATAAGAGAAATTCCTTAAAAAATCATTGTATTTTCCTGGTCCACATAGAGAAATAAAATATCTTTAAGGAAACAGGTGGTAGACAAGATCAAAACCTGCACGTAATTACAAGACAAACAATGAACACAGCTCCTGTTTCACAAATACATAGATAATTTCAGTCACTCAATCATCATTTGTAAAGGAAAACAATTCAATACTTACACTAAGAAACCAACAGCTAGAAAACTCATGAGAGATTATTCTCTAATATGACATACTTCATTTGAAAATGATCATAATTCACAAAGAGTACAAGCAATTTTTAGAGGCATTCAGTTTCATCTATCAGGTCCAATCTTAATTATGAAAAGTTCAGTTGTGATTTGCATAATGGTTGTAGTTGAGTTTTGTGTTGCTTGGATATGGTTTTCCATGCTTGTCATAGTTGCTGCCTGTGTTTTTTGGACCTTATGAAACAGTAGAATGAAGCAACAAACTTAAAGCTCTTCAACAATTCTAATGTCCACAGATGACCAAAATAAGCCAATGGGAGAAATAGTCTGTTACAAGGCACTGTAGCAACCAAATAAAGTACTTAACAAAAGCAAACTAAAATAAAGTGTATAAACTAGAGAAAACTGGAATACTAAGATCGCTGTCCAGCATTCTCCTTTAGAAAAGAAGGGTGTTAATACTGGTTGGTCTAGATCTATGGAGGATTTTGCTTCCTTTGTCAGCCTAAATGCCTTTTTGAGATGCTATTCTTTCAAGCTTTCAATGTATATGGGAAAATACACATATTGAGAGATCTTGTATGGCAGAAAGATTGGACAAGTGTTTTTAATGGATGGTTAAAAACAGAGCATAAAATATTTTCAGACATTCTTTGCAAGCGGAATAAGATCACAAACCAATTCTCTTGAGATGTGATCTACTCAAAATGGTCATCCAAAGCCATTTTGTTGTGAGTCTATATGGCTCCAAGGCTGGGATTTCTTCTAAATGGTTACATTGTGGTGGGAAGAAGCAAAGTTCAAAGGATGACGTATGCACAGTTTTACATAAAAACTGAAATATGTGAAGGGGCAAATGAAAATATGGAATATCAAATCCTTTGGCAACATATTTAACAGAAAGAAGGGAATTAAATCCAAGCAAAAGGACTAACAAGAGATGGTGGAAATCAACAAAATGGATCAATACACTTATGTGCAAGAAAAACAATTACTTGCTGATTATCCTAACAAGTCACAAAAGAGAGGTGATAGAAAGAAATACCAATTTTTTTCATCAGACCAAAAATATTTCAACTCCAAATGGAGGAAGTATTGAATAAAAAAAAGAGATCAAGAAGGAAGCAAAATCAATTATTTCAAAGATATTCTATCAGAAGTTGGGCAAGACAAGGAGGCTAAGGGTGAGCTTTTGTGAAACATTCCATCACTTATCATGTGGAGACAGAACAAAAGCCTGATAGACAAGCTACATGAGGCAAGTTTGATAGTGAGTGGTGCATCCTTAGTGGATCCTGTGATGCCATCAAAAGATGAACTTGCATGTTATGTCCAATGGGTTAGAACAATTACATGGGAGCAAATTACATTCTCCTAAAACAACTCATATCAAGTTTTTATCTTGTGGAAATAATTGCAAACCATTTAGTGTTATATGCTATGTGAAAGACAAATTCCAGAAACACTCAAAACATGAAGCAAAAAAACAAACTGTAGAGTTGCACAATAGTATAAAATTATGAGTTCTAACCATAGATCATCTGAATAAATCATCAAAACATTTATACCCACACAAGATAGAACCTGGTATTAGAGTGGGGATCCAATCGTAGGAAAGAAATATAATGTTTGCAGCAAAACACTCACCAAGTGCAAGAGCTAGGTTAATCAATGTTGTTCTCCAAATGTCCAAGCACTGCTCAAAGAAAATGTAGAATACAAAATATGGGAAAACTGAAATCTGCATGACAATTTCAAGCCTAATTAAGATTAATATCACGACTATGCTAGGTAAAAGTACAGTGTATAAGCAGCTATATTTTCAATTGGAAAATAAGTATCATATTGCTCATTAACAGGTATTTATGTCAAGTACAGTGTATAAGTAAATACGTATTGAGAGTATTTATGTTAAATTGTTTAGAAACAAATAAAAATACAATTTTCAAGACTAGAGGAAGACATTACACTATTTTTTGGAATGAATGATGTTAATTTATTATCTTTTATCAATCCAACAAAAGCATATATGTTGCTTTGTTTACCACAGTTTCTACTCCTAGGAATGGATTGTGAAAACTACATTACTTATCAGCATTAAATTATAACATAGACAAAAGAGACAGTGTGGCCCTGTTGATACTCACAAAACATGTGTACCCTTCTAGTTTGAATAATAGGGCTACTAACCATAGATTAAAGAGAATGACACCTTTAATCGTAAACCATCCAAATAATGTGTCTATATGATCCACTACCAGCTATATCAATATCAAATCACTAGAAATGCTTATGTAACCTAATCAAATCATCCAAAGAGATATCAACCTGATGGGAAAGACTGAACGAAAGAGCTAATGACTTCATTCCTATGTACCAAAAAAAAAAGGCCACCGTTTCACAATACCCTGTGCACATCAGGGGCAAGGACAAAACATCCCCTAAGTGTCCCACATTTTGGGGATTTCTTGAGGACTGTCCCCAGGCCATCCCAATCCTTCCTGGCAATGTCCTCGAAAAAGGGCCATCCAGGACGATGTCTATAAGAAGCCATGGACATGCCAAAACACCACAAAGACATTTTGGCATCTCTGGGATGCCGCAGCTTCCCAAGACATTTGGAAGATGTCAGGACAAACCCAAGACCATCCCAGGACAGCTAGGCATCCCAGACGTCCTTCAGCCCATATTGGCCTCAAATAAAGGAAAAAAACAGTTAAAAAAGGGAGTGAGAGCCCATGGTTTATCCCAAGAAAACTATGGCTTGGGGAGCAAGTATGATTGCTTAGAATCTCAATGCATGAGTCTCTTGATTCAAAGAGCAATGATGATCAGGGCAACTTTGGCATTGCAGATGATCCCAAAGATGATCTGAAACTCAAAATTTCAACTGTTCCAAAACTCAGAATTTTAAGTTAAGGAACATGAAGAAAGAGTGCAATTCAGAAATAATGGAGTATAACAAACCATAACGCAAAAGCAAAATAGCATAATGATTTGATTGCTCAGACAACAGAGTACAATGCAAGAAATCTCTGAGAAGAAATGTGAGGCTATGACATTGTATCCATTACTCATATCTTTACAATCAGGGATGAATCTCTCTTTATACAATATCTTTGGTATGTTGGAATTTCACCGTTTTGGATATGGAAGGTCACCCACATGGAAATGTGGAGGTTCACCTTCCATGAGTTAAAAGGTCACCCATATGAAAATGTGGTGATTCACCTTCCATGAGTTACAAAGTGCATTTAATTGAAAATTACATACATATGACTTGTCCTTTTGTGTTTTGTCTTCTACTAATGTGTCAACATAGCTAGAGATGCATTTTGGCTACAAAAATCTAAAAATAGAAAATTACTATTTTTAGTAAATATTTTGTTTTGTATTTTTGAGAGCCTCTGAAGCATTTTTTCCACAAAGTTGTCGTCATCTCTGTCTGTGACAGAGTTGCCTGCTGAAATTGTTGTTCTCCCTCTAATATTTCCAATGCTTCTTGAATGGATCAAAACAGAGTCTGGAGCACAAAGTTATGCCCCTAACAGTGTAGTTAGGATCCATAATATAAAATTTTCGGGCAATTTCAGGCATAAAGTCATGCCCCAAAAAGGTCACGTGCCTGGATCAGAAGATGATTTAAGGATTTCACATTTCAATGTTTCTGGATTCACCATTTCTGTCCTGGTTTCAGATTTTTCTTTCATTTTGCATTTTGTTTATGTAGTTGGAACTTGGAATATAGCTTAAATTCCAAATTTCTAGAGTTTCGAAGCTTCAACTCTAATAAATTGAGAATTCTTAATTTTCTATTTCTATTTTACTTTTTCATGGAAGTTTGATGTTTGACCCTTTCAAGTAGTGTGATTTAATTATTTTGCTTTTACATTATGTTATACTGCATATTTGTTCTTTAAAAATCCAATTTGAGGCTTAAATTTTTTTTTTTTATGTCCCTTGACTCAAAGAGCAAGGATGCTAAGCACACCTTTGGTATTGCAGATGACCCCAAGGATAATTAAAGGCCCTTACATTTCAATGATTTTGGTTTCACTAATTCTGCCATGGTTTTAAAATTCTACTTCATTTTGGCATTTTGCTTATGTAGTTGGAACTTGGACTATAGTTGAAATTCCAAATTTCTAATGTTTTGAAGTTTCAACTATAATGAATTGAAAGTCCTAATTTCCTATGGTTTATGTTTTACCGTTATATGGATGTTTGACGTTTGACCCTTTGAAGTAGTTTCATTTAAGTATTTTGCTTATACATCATGTTATGTTGCATATTCATGCTTAAAAAAAATAATAATAACATGGGCCTCAAATTTGTTTTTTTAAATGTCTTTAGGACAAAATTCCCGCCATCCCGAAGACACATATCATCATACTGTGCCGTCCCTAGCACAGGAACTCCATGTTACATAGCTTTGTTCCTGCAAGATAGCTTCATCCCAATAAAAAACACTTTTCAATATTTCAAGAGGAATATTTTACTATTGTATATAAGCAGTAATCATATAATTGGATCAAGATTATACACACTTTTCCCCTTAAATTTGCATCCTAACTATATAGACAAAACTTGCATGAATATCAACTCTCAAAAAGTAAAATTAGGAACTTGGAAGTATAGAAAAGCAAAAAACAAATTCATTAATAACATAGAAGAAAAACTATTAAATTAAAACCATGTACAATTGGAAGTCTCGAGTGAATAGTGTTATCAAGACCATGGACCCTGCTCCACAATAGATATAAAACCTTACTAAACTAAGGCACTTACTAAGTCAAGATAATGAAAGCCCTTTTTTAAGTATGACCTAGGTGTGGGAATCAGGCACCCACTCTATTCTTTGTTCAACTCCTATCTAAGAAACTACAGAAAATTTTGAAATATAATGAGCAGACATGATTGTGCATCAGTGCAACTGTGACATAAAGATTACAAAAAAGAAGATGACATCCAAGAGGTTTTCAAACACAGCAGTTCACAAGCATTTACTTGGGGACCAATTGGAGTTCCATCTTTAGCGATCTTTTAGTTCTTCGTCTAAGGAAGCATGCAAATGCACTCCACATCTTAAAAAGATTAATACAGAAACAAAAAATCATACTCCTGGCCAAAAACAATTTTCTTTCTTTTCAGATGCTTTGGTTTTGACCTTTTCCCCTTGGAGTTGCCTGCAACATGTTATTTATGAAATTCTAGTTTCGTGTTGGACACAATTGGATATAATGCAGTGTTACACGAGGACGCGTCCCCCCTGAGGGACGTGTCCCCCCGTCCCCCGCGTCCCCCAACACGGGGGGACGGCATTGGGGACGTTTCCCCCCATCCCCCTTTTGGGGGACGGTTGGAAAACGTCCCCGGGGATGCTTGAGGCCTACGACCTCCCGTCCCCAAGACGTCCCCTATTTTGGGGCATCCTTGGGGACGGTTGGGTCCCTTTGGCGACGCTTAGGCCGCCCCTAGGGACGACTGGGCATCCCCGAGGATGGCTGGGAACCTTCGGAAGGTGCCCAGCCGTCCCCGGGGATGCCCAACCGTCCCTAGGGACGGCCTGAGCGTCCCCAAAGGGACCCAACCGTCCCCCATGGCTGGGCATCCTCAGCCAAAAGAAAAACTAAAAACAAAAAATAAAAAATGAAAATTTAATCTGTTCTTTAGTATATTGTAAGACATTTGTGTTCTTCAATCTATTCTTTAGTACATTGTTGAAAATGATGACTTTCCACAAATGAAAATTAAAGCAAAAGTTACAGTAGTCTAAAGCAAGTCCTCAGCCAATCTATTCTATGAAGATTAAAGCAAAAGTTACACTATTCTAAAATTACAAGTGAGGGATAAAGATTGTTGATATAATAAGCGGAGATCACTGAATAACATAAAGAGTAACAAAGAGAGACCCTACTCATACTAGTGAAAATTACTTAGAAAGAAAGGAAGTTTCTTAATGTCCGTAGATGATCAAAGCAGGTATTTGGACTCAAATACTACATTGTGTAACAATAGTCTGGAGAGAGCTGGAAATAGTTAAAACCAAGAATACAAAATTAATAAGCATAAATTTACAAAATCCCTTTAAACAAGGTTAATCAAAATCTTTTGAGAAGGAAGCTAACAAGGAAAAAAAATAGTTAAATTGTAGGATGTTAAAAAGTGAAACAAGCAAGTTTTACAACTCATAACAGCGTGCCTCTTGACTGCATTTTTGAAAACATTTTTAGATTATGGCTTTGCATGTCTTAATTCAGGTTCATAATTCAGAAAATCATGTAAGGTAAAAACATGATGAAGTTGTTGGCTAGTAAAAGTGGCATGATAACTCTTACTAGAATGGCACTTTATTTGGTGGGGAAAAGACCCTGGTCCAAAATGCTTCTATTGCTGATTTATCTAATGTTCAAGAATGAAGATTTTGTAAAACAGATAGCATCCAATTAGATTCATGTTCACTGTTTTGCTTTTACGTGTGTTCCTTTGTTGCTATAAATGGTTATTGATTTGCTGCAAAGTGGCCTAAATTGTTTGCTTTGCATACACTTCCATTGAGAAAATACAAATGAGGAATGCTTGGCATCAACTTGTCTTATTCTTACAAAGAGACAAATCCCATTGAGTTTAGGACATTGACTTCAATAAGAAAATTGTAACTTCTGCTTTAGGACATTGACTTCAATGACAAATCCGTTTATTTTAGAATATTGTAACTTTTGCTTTAATCTGTTCTTTAGTACATTGTTGAAAATGATGACTTGTAAAAGTTGAATAATGTGGAATTCATTACTTGAGCAATAGCAACTAATTTGGTTAACTGTTAGAGATTGGCAGATTGCACTTGATATCCTTCACTGAACCTTCAAGTTATATTTGTTGAAACAATTAAATTGCTGCACTTAGTAACTAATATCAATATGAATATCCTAATATTAGTTTTGTTGTGTGTAGAATTCTAAACATGTAGATTATTCTAAATTTCTAAAAAAATTCAATTTTCATAGTATTATACCAGACGTTCCCTAAAATCGGCCTGCCGTCCCCCACCGTCCCCCGCTGTCCCCCGAAACTCGTCCCCCTGTCCCCCAGGCTCGTGGAACCTTGATATAATGTTTTAGAATGTTACATTTGTTTATTATCTCATTTATCTTAGACCTTAGACTAAGTTAGATATGCCATGTTCACTCCCTTGATATACAACATAGAATTGTTCCCAACCTTTAATACTATTCACCTTTCATGATCATCTGGAAATTAATATGTCATCATTTCTTTTCAATTTCCTGTTGGTCAGCAAGGTTATGCTAGTCCCATTAACACTTCTTTTTGGTTATCTTAGGAAACCAATAGATCTTGATTTCTTTTGATTGTTTTACTGATTACGAAGTCACCAACAATGAGCTTGCCTTTCAGAATTTAGGTGCTTACCTTAAGAGAATCTGAAACTCGTGCAGCGAACTCTCTTGCAGCTTTCATTCCATCTATAAAATCTCTCTGTCAAAAACAGAGTACAAGCAATAAGACTACAAAGAGAAACCCATGATGCCATAACTGATATAGAACACAAATTTCTTCTTGCAAACAGATTACACTGCCATCATTTAAACAGAGATTGAACCATAAATACATATATACCATTGTAAATAGCATCCATTCCCTTGCAAATGAGCTCTATTTAACCAAACAAACATTAAACAAGATCACACCTGTTTGTTTAAAGGTGTATGATATGTACGGAATTCTGATGCTAGAATTACTCCACTTTCGTATCCTATTAAGCAAATTAAAAAAAAAGAATGAATGTTATATTCACAATTAAATAGATGGCATTATGCATTTTAATAGTTAAATCCCAAAAGCATTTACCTTCAAGATCAACACTATTAGTATAAGCACCATGACCCCCTTTGGAACAATCTGCAGATGGCAACGCATTGAGAAATCATGGTAGTTTCTCTTTGAATTGCTTTGTTGATGGGCGATTTCCAATCAGATCTGAATGCAAGAAGCACTGCCACAACAAGAAGCACCAATAGGAACTAAGAAAATAAATTCTGAACAAAAATAAAATCCATTTATTATAGCCTTTTCTATGTCAAGCAAATATAAAACAGAACTTTCTGCAATGCCTACTGCCATTACTTGAATCCATTTTGTTTACAAAATCATACTCTGAGAGTCTGAGGCATTATGCTGTCTACCGCCATACTAACTGAAAGGTATCAAAGTAAAGTAAAACAAGGTTAAACAAATCCTGACTGTAAAATTACAAGATGATACAGTAAAGTAACCTTAAGAACCTAGAAAACTAGCTAACAGTGAACCCGGAACAGACAAAATGGTCAAATAGAGAAGACATTCAGGCTTGTTGGCTCCCTTGCACTCCAGTTCTGACTTGGGCACTCTCATAAACTGCATCTCCAGTAAAGAGCTATCCAGAAACTTGAAGAAACATCTGTACTCACATACGCACTTTGTTGATTGATAACCTCAAATGCAGGCAATATCAATCATGGTTTCTTTGGTGACACAAGGGCCAATATAAATGAATAAAATTTCATGTTTTCCCACATTTTCTTCCATGGAATTTGTGGGCACTTCCTTCTAGATATTTATGGAAGGTTCAACATCTGTAATGCAAGTGTCAGAAGATGACACATACAAAAGAATGTGACCATATTTGATAGAGACCAACAGTTGCCAAATAAAGCCAGTCATTGCTTTAAGTGCTGCTATCACCTCTAAGAGATGCTTACCCATCTTGCCCATAGTAGCTTCCCAAAGCCCAGCACTAGATCCTTTATCCTTAAGTTATTTTTGTCCATGATGAATTATAAATTCTTTCTCCTATAGATGTGCCCAGGGTCAGCAGCTAATAATTGTGTTTGCTTAATTTCAATCTCCACACAAACTAGAGACCTAGTGGTTCTGATTCTACATCCTTTCTTAGTACAAGAATCCAGAAGCAGCAAGTCCTCTTCAATGTATTGACACTGGTTCTCCTTAGACAGGTCAAGCACAAACCATTTAACATCGTCACAAGTGCAATATCTGCCACTCTAAAATAAATATATAGATCTCAATTGGCCAAAATAAGGGAATGTGGCTGCTTGCAGCAATCTTCCTTTGACATTTAGGGTCACCAATTTCATTTGGCACTCAAGTTCACCATAACCTGCTCTAAAAGTATGTCGTACACAAGGGAGGAGGCAGCATAGACAAACTAAGAGATATATCTTATTAATAATAAGTTGTGTAAAAAATATAATGACACAGATGTCTATACAGTTGATAGTTATTTCATTTTACAATGTAACTAATCAAATTTTGTGAATACATAATTGTTTCTCCAACACAGAATGCTTTACAAAGTTAAATAAACTATTCTTTAAACGCTGAAAAGTCATATTAGCAGGGACAGTGAGTGCTTCATGGTCTTGAAGCTATCAGGGGAATTAGAAGCAGAATGCTTTACAAAGTTAAATAAGCTATTCTTTAAACGTTGAAAAGTCATATTAGCAGGGACAGTGAGTGCTTCCTGGTCTTGAAGCTATCAGGGGAACTAGAAGCTTCCCACTTCTAATATCTCACCATTAATAACTTACGACAACATCCTATCCTACATAACAAGTGCAATAGACTAGATAAGCAGACATTGTACATAGCCAAGGTAGACATACAACAGTTCTGCCAGTATAAAAGGCAATAACTGTAATAATGGAGTCATAGCTCCTACCTTACGAAGGGCAAAATCAGGTTGCTTAGACCTTGGGAATGAAAATATATCATTAGGATATAGCCAAAGCAAAAACCTAGTCATGCCTTGTAATTTCCATTTATGTCCTCCCTTTATTTTCAAAGCAAGTAAAAATATATTTATATTAAAATAATGCTGCACACATAGGTCTGCCTGTATTCCACAGATGCATAGCTAAGTATCAACATAACAAAACAAACCACCAGGTGGCCTTTAAAGTCCCCAACCTGTTACAGACCTAACAATACTCTAATAGTGTGATTCAAAGTTCAGCAAACTGACTAGCCTCCCATACCTATTAAAATGGAAAGCAAAGACCCAAGCTAGCATAAGTTGCCTCCCAACCAAGTTGGAAACTAACAACATCTCAAGACAACCCTTACTTGGAGTGCATTTACGTTTACCCAGTGTTCCCGCAAACCACCCAAAACTAGGGCTCCTATCTAGTCCACCTCTGCATTACTTACCCAACTTAGTCTAAAAAAAAAAGAAAGCAAATACAATCACATTAGGGCAAGGACTTGTTGTCACATTTTGACTTAGGGGTAAAATTTTTTGAAAAACTTCTGTGCCATTTTAACGTTCGAATCCTCTCTCCTTTCCTCCTTCCCTCTAAGATCAGCTTCGCTCGAAATTTGGCTAAGGCACAAAGCATCTCTGGTTCGCCTGACTCGTCAGCGATGCCCAACTTTGGGCAGAAGGCGTAGTGAAGTGCGGAAGAGCATTTAAAATTTCCTAAGGCAGGGCCACCTCAATTTGCTCTGTTTTCGAGCGATTCTCGGACTCGCTCACTTTCATCAGCGAACCTCGACCTCACCAGACCCCGAAGCGATTTGTAGGCCAAGGCATGAAAAAAAGACTAAGTTAAAAGCCCCCAGTATCGCTTCAAAGCATAGCGAACCTCGGAATCGCTCGATCTCTCGAGCGAACCACAACACATAAAGTGAGAAAAGGCTAAGGACTGACTTGACCCGAGTTCGCTCCGGGATTGGGCGAACCCCGGTCTCACTCCGGTCTCCGAGCGAACTACACCATGAAGCATTGACCGAGCGACCCTTAGCTCCAGCTCCCGAGTTCGCTCCATTGTCGAGCGATTCTCAGCGTCGCTCCCGCTCGCCAACGAACCCCAAAATCGACATCATTTCGAGTGAGCGAGCGCCAAGGTAGAGCTCCTAAGTTCTCTCCATTTTCGAGCGACTCCCGGACTCGCTCCTCCCCTCATGCGACTCCCAGCTTTGCTCCGTCTCTGAGCGATTCTCAATATCACTCCCATCCTCCAACGAATCTCAGCCCTGAGCTAAAAACGAGCGATCCTCGGTGTTCAGCCCAGACTTGGCAGAATCTCAAGCAAACCTCGGGAAGCGGGGTAGGTGGGCATCTGAGGCGCATTAATGGTGCACGAATTTAAGTCTCAACCCATCCCTTCAGGATGCCCTATCAGGTCCCAGAAGAACTCCAAAGGGCAAGCTGCACTAGCCGCATTGATGAAACATGCTCTCCCAACTACAGAAATGGTCCGGAGCCGCTCTAAACACAAGTGAGCCGTATTCCAGGTACGTTGTCAGCTGACAGGGGTCAAATCCCAACTGCCCTGGCAGTTTCAGGGGCTGGACATTAATGTAATGGGGGGAAAATTCTTCTATAAAAGGCCGCTCATTGCAATGTAAAAGGGGGGAACATTTTGCTAAAGGGTTGTTGTATTTGAACTTCTTGCTTCAATATTAAGACTCCTGGTTCTGATTCTGAACTTTTTCACTGTGTATGATGCCTTCTATGCTTATTTCTGTTAATTTTGTTTCTTCATTTGCATACAATAAATTCTAAAATATGGATTTAAGTGTGTGAAGTAAGAACAAAGTCTGGAATTGCTAAAGGATACATATCAGTGTGTGTTCAGCTTTAGTTTCTGCTATGTTTGTGATATTGATTGTTGTCGGTTCAAGTAGGAGTTAGTAATTGTGGTGCTTGTTCTTCCTCTTGAAACAATCTACATTTCCATCTCTTTCAGTTATTTACATTTCTTTCAGCATTTTCCCAATCCCTTTCCAGTTCCCTAATCTGAAACCAAGTGTAGTGTAGTCTAGGAGATAACCTTCTCTGGATATTGGCACGGAAGGCATTCCTTCCTTCCGGCCTTTCAATCTGTTGGGTGGGTCTAGGGTGCATAGATAAACCAAACCCTTTCTCAGTGGTAGATTCGTAACCAATAGTTTTTTCTGGCACGCCCGGTGGGACCCAATCGTTCCACCTCATAAGCAGTATTGAGGAAGTGATGTTCGCTTCTATACTGTCAAATCTGAACATCTGGCGACTCTGCTAAACTCGGATACCTCCAAGTCTCGAAGACCAGTCTAAGAAAACCACGTCTTCATGCGTACGAGATGGAGATTTAGAAACGCAGAAGAAGAGACCGAGTACTACGAGCTTGACATCAATGCCTTCGGAGAACGTCCTAGGCTAGTCAGGTCGAATATCTCCCTGGACGAAGCATCATCGCAGGAAGCCGTTGTTGCCGAGCAAGATCTAACTTCAAACAACACAACAACCAACTATCCTCCAAATCCTCCGAACTCTCCAGACCATCAAGGCGCTCCGATTTTACCTGACGATCAGTTAGGTGCTTCGGGAGCTCCTGTTCAGCCGAACCTGCTGTTGCTGCCTCCTAATTAGCCAAATTTGAATGCAAATATGGTGTAAAATCAGAACCACCAGCAGAATCAGCAGCAAAATCAACAACCTAATCCTCCAAGACAGTTTGCAACTTGGAACCATTCAGGGCCATTGAACCTTGCAGCACAAGCTCAGATCCCAATCGCAGCGCTCAAGGCCATTCCTACCTATGACGACACTAGAAAAACGGTGCAAGAGCATGTCCAGGACATTGCCGCTCTAGCTACCATTCACGGTATCACGAAAGAAAACATCATGGTGAGGTTGCTAGTCTTATCCCTCAGGGGGAAGCTTCTGTACTGGTATAGATCCTTGCTGCCCAACACTATTTCTACATGGGACCAGTTGGCAGGAAGGTTGATACAAGGGTTCAATGAATTGGCAGACCCTTACTCCTTGCTCCACCAGTTCACAACCATCCAAAGATATCCATAGGAGGAGGTCTTTGATTTCAATGTCAGATTTGATCAGATCTGGCAAAGAGTCCCTGATGGCCTTCGGTCGACTCCTGAGCAAGCAACATTCTATTTCCTCAGAGCGTTCAACTCAGACCTCAGTATGAATATTTGGTATTCTGGTGTCAACACTTTTCTAGATTTATACACTCAAGCACAAAAAGCAGAGGCTGATTTGATCGCTATTGGTAAACTCCCACCAAAATCGACAATGCCAATCTACCCTGATTTGCCTCAGTACCAATACCCCAGTACATCCACTCAGTTCCCATCTGCACCTTCCATGTACCCGATTCCCTCGTGGAATCCGAGTTAGGCGCCCAGCTTCCCGCAACTTCCTCCTCCTGTAGTTCCACAACTTCCTCCACCCCCGCAATATTCGGCTTTGCCTCCGCCTATAGCACCGTTACCATTGCTGGCTCCTCCGACTGTTGACCCGCAAACCAAGCTTTTACAAGAGCTGCAGTCTCTTAACTCTACCATGAGAACGTTGTCCAATGATATGGCAGTTTTGAAAAAAAAGCAGGCTCAACAAGAATTCATGCCAAGAAGATATCTCCCTCCGGTAATCAGAAGATATCAAGCGGATCAAGCCGATAGACCTCCCCCGAGGAATGTCGCTATTCTAAACAATGAAGAGCTGAGCACCTCAGACTATGTGCACTGGTGTTCCACTTGCAATGACCCACATGGGGAGGATACTTGTATGGTGCACCAGAACTATGTTCAAACACTGGCGGGCAACATCCCTAGTGATCAAGTTAATATGATTAGGGAGGCAAACCGTAACCTCATGATCCCCGAGGACGAGCAAGTTTCAATTCTTACCAAAAATGGGAAGAAGCCGATCGAGGTGGATGTAGCTTAGATGGAACCTCTGAAGGTGTACACCCACCGTGAGAAGGAGCAACCTCCAGCAAAAGCTCCAAATAAAGTTCCCTTGCCCCCGTTGGCGAAGGAGAAATCCTTGCCGGTGAAAGCTCCAATATCTCAACCTCAAGGTGAAACCAGGGAGCAGGCCAGGGAGAAGCTTAAGTACCCATCGTTGACGAAGCAACAGAGGATTGAAGCCACTAATTAGTACCACACTAAGTACGAGGCTACGAAAGAACCAGAATTATCTATTGCTTCGGCTTACAACATTGTTGAGGAGCTGAAGAAGACTCCTACCAAGATAAGCCTCTATGATGCTCTGCAACTCCCCAGGCAAGTGGACCTGCTGCAAGAATCGTTGAAATCTACCAAGGTTGGAAAGCCGATGTAACCTGTCCTAGCCCAAACTTTGACCACTTCAGCCACATAAAAGAATAGGCCACCGTCATTCTATCTCTCTTCGAATGGAGGGGTGGGTTGTGCACAATTGCATGATCGATTTCGGTGTAGCGACCACTATCATGCCGAGGGCGATTTGTGAAGAGATGGGTATGGAATACACACGGAGCAGTCCAGGTGTTCTCCAACTGGATGACACTCCTGTGAAAATAGTTGGTGTCATTAAAGATATCCCCATCCAGATGCACAAGGTGCCTCAGATTGTTGTGATATAGGAGGTGGTAGTTGTTGACTTGAGCCGTACTTTAGCATGTGCCTCTCAAGGGAGTTCACTGCCAGGCTGGGCGGTTATCTTTCTCTCGACTACTCGCACATGGAGGTCCCATTCAAGGGAAGGAAGGTGAAGATCTACAATGAGAAACCCTCCACCTTCCTTATCGAGAAAATGACCGAAGAGGGGCAGCAGGATGATTCGATCCACCTGATGATATAAGAATCAAAGGAGGTGGACCTGGTGGAAGAATCCCTGGAGTAGCTTCGAATGGGGGATGAGTTCTCCTTGACTGATTTTAATGCTATGATTGAGTCGGAGATGGGGTCTTATTCCATCACCAAGCCCGAGAAGCCGAAGGAGACAGTGCATGAGAGCAAGGACTCTGCCTCAAAAGAACTATGGAAGCTTTTCTTTGATGGTGCCCGATGCAAAAATGGTGTCGGGGCAGGAGTTCTTTTGGTTTCGCCCTCTGGAGAACAAAAATATTACTGCTATAGGCTTGCCTGGAGTTGCACCAACAATGCGGTAGAGTATGAAGCTTTGTGCTTAGGGTTGAAGAAGGCTGAGAAGTTGGAGATCAAGCAACTACAGATTTTTGGAGATTCAGAGTTAGTCTACAAGCAAATCACCGACAAGTGTGTCTCAAAAAAGCACTATCTCAAGGCATACCGCAATAGGGTTTGGGACCTGTTGGAGTTCTTTGAGTCACTAAATGTCCAAGCCATATCATAGGAAAAGAACAAGCACGCAGATGTCTTAGCATCTATTGGAGCCATATACTGTCTGACTGATGACATGATGCAGAAGCCTAAGGTGATAAGAACTATCTACAAGCCTTATGTGCCTGATAGGGACACCCACTGGCAGGTGTTTGACTGTGATGAACAAATCATCAATTTCTTAGTTCATGAAGCAAGTACAATCGAAGGTAGAAACCCTGATGACGAGGAGTATGAGGGGTTGATACAGTTGAAAAACAACCATGTCCCAAAAGGACTAATCACTTTGGAGAGTCTGTTCGACCAGAATTGCACGACCAAGGGTGAGGGCGAAGTTTCGATGAAGTTTGAAGAAGACAGGGTTCACCCTAACTGAGCGGCGAGAATAGGCTTCGCTCAAGTTGGGAGCGAACTGCGAAAAGGTTTAGAAATGCAAAGTCCCCACCATGCCAAAGTTCACCCGACCCTGGAGCGATGACGGGTTTTGGGCAATGTTTGATGTGAACCCGAAAATCACTCAACGTCAAGACGAAGCGCAAGTTGAAAATCATGATGCAGTTCGGGTGAAGTCTAAAGCAAGATGGAGTTCGCTCGGATTTTGAGTGAGGACGAGAGTCGGGTGACCTCTAGAGTGAGACTCAGCTCAGGGTCGAAAAATGAAAATTTTCTAAGTCCTCACCCCACCAAAATAGTTTGCTCTTCTTCGAAGCGAGAGCTGAGGTTCACTCTGTTTTAAGGCGAAGCCGAGCTTCGGGTAAAGTTTGGAGCGAGTGCCGAAGTTCTCTCAGATTTTGAGCGAGGGCAGGAGTCGCTCAAAGTTTTGGATGAACTACATATATAAAGCGCAAAGAGCAAGAGCCCAAGTTTGGGCATCACGCTCCCCGAAGCTGGGATTTGCTTTGCTGTTGAGTGAACGTCAGCCCCATGCGACAACTAAACACGACGAGTATTGGGATGTGCAAAAAATACGGCAACAATTTATACTCCCAAAGCACACATTATAAATAAAGTTGGTTGCACGTATTCCTAAGCAATTCATTAGGGAAAAATGATAGAGCCTCAGGATCAGAGATCGAGGTGTTTGTGCCTTCAAGAAATATTTCGTGCCCTATGGGATCATCTGATTTTGGAGGAGCGCACGACCACCAATGATTAACGGCTACCTCTACCAACTCCTAGCTCCAAGCATTTACTTCAAGCATACACCATTAATGGCGAAGTTCGCATCCACTCCCATAAAAGGCGTGACACCCTAGTTCACCCTGCTAATTGACTTAGAGCTTGCCTTGCGCTGCACTAGAAGCCGAGAACAGAGTAATTCACTAGCGAGCAGCAACGCACCTGTGTTTCTTCGCAAATCATCATGGGCAAGAGGAGTATTGAGGAGAAGGGTAAGGCGCCCAAGGAGGGAGCTTCAGACAAGCCAGAGAGCGATAAGAAGCGGAAGGAAGAGAGTGAAAAATAAAAGAAAGAGAAGAAGGATAAAAGGAAAGAAAAGACGTAGAAGCCCAAGGTAAAAGCAGGGCCGAAGGGGGAATCGGGGTCAGATAAGGTAGTGATTTCCCCACCTGTTGAAAATTTGGCAAAATTCAGGGATGGTGCCTTCTCTCAGAGCATTGAACAGCTACGGTAGAACATCGACGAGAGGCGGGAGGTCTCTCCCGCGAGCCCCAAGACTGCAGCATACTATTCCAACTTGTACTGGTTGTTGTGCCCCCCTATGCATAATTACCCCGAGCTGATGGTTGCTATCACCAAATATTATAACCCTCTAACCAGGCAGGTCTGGAATAGAGAGGGAAAAGTTATATTTTCACTTTTTTTTTACACCATCCAAGTCGCCTTCGCTCCTAGACAACTATCGAATATGGATTATACCATCAAATCCATCAACATCGACAAGCAGATTGCCAGATATCAGGACAACCCACAGATGCGATGTTTCATGGAATCTTCGCTGAGGGACCCACTACCAACCAACCGGTGGCTAACATTGCCTTTGTTTCTGAGGCATTTCAAGAGCACTGATATGTACACAATGTTGGCATGGGTGTTTGGGCTCACCACTGATACGGTGGTATTTCCCTACCAGGTCGCCCTTGCAGAATGCATATCACACGGAGAATTCTACGCTCCCAGTGCCATGGGACCAAACACGAAGCCGATATTATTTTATTGGGCAGACTAGATAGCGTGTAGCTTGCATTCTCGACTACAATACCTGATACAAGGAAAATCCCAATCTTTCAGACATTGCTCATTCCTAGCCTGGCTTTGCCTCTTTCATATGCACATTAATTCAAGTTTATTCCCATCAGGCGCATTGATGAGAAGGGCAGGCCACTGTCAGTGTATTAATGGAATCGAGTGTTGTTGAAAAGAGAGTCCTACTACATGTTCAATCAGGCATTCCTCGACCCTGCCTTAGAGCTCATCCATGGTTCTTGCCCATGTGTCCCCCGTGAGATGAGAGATGATGTGGTGCGGTGAAACATGGGCGACACTTTTCAGCTAACACAGGGCTTCATCATCAGAGTTTTTGGGTTTACTGGTAAACCCTTTCTCCTGCCCTACTACACCACGGAATATCTATTCGCCCTGGAGATTGCGTAACAAACTGATTACATGGACCAAGCCTACGACTAGGGGAGGAAGTGGGGACATATTTACGAGTTCCCATTCAAATGGGGCGATATCAAAGTCAATGCCACCGGGAAGAATGAGTTTCTCACGGCAATGCTCCTAAAATTTGGCCTGATCGAGCTTCCCCAGTGGTGGAAATATGACACCCTAGACGTATTGATAAATTTCCTTGAGATAAAAAGCTTCCACGTCTGCTCCCTCTCGGAAATCATGGAGGAGCGCAACAACCCGTCAGGGCGAGACCTTGAATGGCACATAGAAAGAATGTGGTCTTTCCCACTGTGGCAAGATTTCTATCACATAAAGGCAGAATACGACCTAGCTCGAAACACAGCCCACGATCCTAACTCCAAGGTATTCAAAAATATGGAAGGCAAATTGAAAGGTATGGGTTGGACTCTGGAAAAATATTGCGAACTGGTGGGTCATGAGGGCCCATACCAAGAAATAAGCGTCAAGAAGAATCCTCGTGGGCGATAACCAGTTCTCCATGCTCTACGATAACCATCATGCCACGTGGCGGCCAACCCTGTTTGGAGATCTCATGCCTCAAGGTGCCCATAGCCCAAGAAGGGTACAAAGCCCACTAAGGCAACACAAGCAGCCACTTGGACAAAGTGGGGGATCCAGCAGCAGAGCGAAGGAGGGCCAGACAGTTGAACATAAAATGCAACAACTAGTTGAAAATCAATATAGACCATCAAAATGACCAGCTCAAGCAATGCAAGCAATGCCTCCCAAGAAGAAGTTGAAGGTCATAATAAAATCTGCCAAGACCCCCTCAAAAAAGTCCATCGGCCCAAGTCCAAGCAAGTCTATCGCAACCACTATGCCGTAGAAGGAGGCGGTATCGCAGGAGAAAGCGATACGACAAAAGGAGGTGTCGTCGCAAAAGGGGATTGCATCAAAAGCCCTGAAAGAAATCGTTAACTTGGAGGAAGACACCCCACCTAAGGAAGAAGAGTGGGCGGCCTAGAGTCCCATAACGCAGTTGTTTACCACGTCAGCTCTCATAGAGCATGTAGGTACACACTCTCTTTTCTCTCTCCCCTCTTCAGAGCCTCCACCTGTAGTATTGTCCACCATCCAAACCTTAGTATCTACGTTGCCTTTAGGAAGAGAACCTGTATCCACCCTCCCCCTCATAGTGTCCCAACCTTTCATTGAAGAAGTTCAACCTTCTACTTCTGCTCGTCCTGATCAGCCAACATTTGGCTTATATGCTTCTGCCCCTAATGCGTTCGAAACTATTGCCCCCCTTCAACCAGGTGCTTCTATCCAAGGCCCACCACCTCCACCCAACCTCTCATCCTCGATAGGAGTGCTAGTTGAGAATCCGCCTTTGAACCTTGATAGTCCTCCCGCCACCATCCAGACCACCACGCCCTCAATAGTTACTGAGGTCCCAATATCTACCATCCCTCATCTGTCCATGGAACCCCTGCCCCAGTAAGATTTACCTCTACGCACGCCCATGTTTGACGGGATGGAACTCATGGAACAGGAACTGGAAATGATGGAGGAGCACCCCGTAGCGGATAGCTTAATCCAGGTGCAGCAGAGCTTGTACAAATGGATTAAGGACATCAGAAAGAGAAAGGCACGAGAGCCTACCGGGGTTGAAAAACATGCCATGTTCGATTCGAAGAGGATGGATCTGCATAAAGTGAAGAAAATACCCAAGGTTCAAAAACCCCTGGAGGATATGATGCTTGCTGATTACACTTACCAGCGGGTGATTAAAGACTTGAAAACCGTTAGTGTGGAGAACGAGGTGGGGGCCATCCAGCTCAAAGTAAACATAGTTTACCTGCATCATGAGCACCTAAAGGAGCACTACTTTGCAGTTGAAAATGAGAACCTGAAGATGCAGGAAACCCTAGAAAAGATGCAGGCCAAGTAGGACGAATCCAAGAATGAATCCGAGCAACTATGGTAGCGAGTGGCAGCTTTGGAGCAGGAAGTGGCCGAGCATAAAAATTCTACTGAGCGCCATCTCAAGGAAGGCGAAGAAGCGTAGGCCAAGATAAGCAGGATGAAAGCCCAGGTTGAAGAAGTGCAGCAACAACTTGAGAAAAGAGAAGCTCAGATTGAGGTCTTCTCCAGGGACCGAGTGAAGGAGGTTCGCGCCAGTTTATTGAAGAATTTTCGAACTAGAGACTCAAGGTCCCTGTCCATCCTCATGTTTATTTGGGAAGCCCAATGAGCATCCGCTCAAGACAAGTCTATCATAGAGGAGGTCGAGCGCGAAGCAGAGCGTTGGCTCAGCTTGGCCATTGAAGTTGAAATTTACGAGTGCAAGGACCTCCAGGTGCCACCAATGACCCAGACTGCCCGAGAGTGGACCACCGCAAGATCTACCTTGCATGCTTTCTTTGATTAGTTAGATAAGGTCAGAAGGACCAGGAGATTGCTAGATGTGTTCGAAAAGGAGAAGAGCATTTTCCTGGCATATTTCCAAACCCTCACACAACTCGGTTTTCCCAGCTTCACAGATAATGATGGAAATTACCTGCCTAGGGATGAACTGAAGCTGGAATGGGAACGCCTTCAAGGAGGATACTTCTGAAATTCACAGTTGGGTAGACCCTATCTTGGAGGCGCAGGTGACCCAATTAATATCCATATTCTACCAAATTAGCGCCTGCTTAGTCGATATGAGCCAGAGGGTTGACCAGGCCGATATGCTCCAGATCGAGACCTTCAAACGCCTGCTGAAAGAACTCCACAGGACTCGAACAAGGGTATAAACCCACACCAATCCGATCCCACTAATTACAACTATTGTTTTAACAGAAACGAAACAGAGATAGAAGATATTACATTCTGAGAGTTAAAATGGAAGTCTCCAAAAAATTGTTTGAGAGATTCCCTCCTTACCTTGGGTCTCAAACAATGCCTGTTTGATGAATTGCTTTATTGAAGAAATGAACAATACCAGGTTCTGTCGTCTTTTCCACCATTCATAGCAGGAGTTTCATCATGCTACTTACCACTGCCATCATCACTCTTTTAAAGTGCTCCACATCTGGAGCCGAATGCTTGATTTTCTACATAGCATTCTGAATTTTAACAGTGTTTACCTCATACCCCATATGTCACGACCCACCTTGGAAGAACCTTAGTAATATGCTATTTGTATTTGAAGGGTTGAATTTAATGCTTGTTGAGTTTGCACTATGATGATTTTTATCAAGAAAAAATGATGCTGCGTATATTGATTAATGTGCAAGAACATGTATCGTCTCAAGTGGAATATATCGACCACGAGAGATGAGAAGGGAAATGATGACAAAGACAACTCACCAGGTAAAGCTCTTGCTTCTATCATCACTAGTTACCTCCCTGATGGCGGTGTTACCTAAGGAATCACTCCTAAACTCCCGCCACTCAAAGGAAAAACGGTGATGGGAAACGATGAGCAAATGCATCGAGTGCTTGCATATTATTTATGTGAAATAAGTTGGTTGCATCATTAATTTGCATGAAGAAAATTCTATCTTAAAAATGCATATTTATTAATGCTTGGCATTTTAATATTTTAAAATATATGCCTACAATTTGAATAATCTCTAGAGTAGAGATTAATTGTTTGAGCATGCTTGTTTAAAATTGATTGACTCTATTTTTGAAAAAGAAGGTTAGGTGACTTGTCTTTCATGGACCTGACCAAACTCTATAGGACCAAAAAAATGAAAAGACTACCTTATAAATAAAATATTACATCTTTCCTACACATGGCAATTTTGGAGGATTGTAGGACTTTTCTCTTATCTCTAACAGTTCCAAATCTGAGCACCCATACTCTCAATAGTGTTAGTGTTCTTAGGTTGTGGGACAAAGGACATGTAGCCAGCCCATACCTTATCTCTAGGAAATCCTCCCTGCATTAAAATAATATACTCTCTAAAGAAACTTGCATGTGAAAAGAAAAGACAGAAAATTAATAAAATATTATAGAAACATCTTCCTTGGGAAGAAAGAAAATATTATAAATAGCAATGAGGAGTTGATAAAGGGGGCATGATATGTTTTAAAAAAAAAAATGGTGAAGAGGCTAGAGCAAGATTAGGAGAAGATTTTTCCAGCATATTGGCATTGCGTAAGCTCCAGGTGTGAGAGCTTCCTCTTCTCACTTATTGCATATTAAAATAATGTGAATGATGCGTTATAGTAACTTTATGCTGTGATGTCTCCTTTTACTTCTATTCCTTGATATATGAAGGGTGGTTTGTAAACTATTTACTATCTATTCTGCATTGGGTGTCCATATACTTTAGATAATACTCTAGATTAAGTGTATGACAAACCAATCCATTGCTTTAAGCCTTTGTCCATCGTCGTCGCTGGTTTGTATAGTAATCCAATCTAAGACTTGAAATCTGTATATACATTGTTCCCATATGAGAAGCCATCAATAGTTGAGTGAAATTAATGTCTTTTCTCTCATGGCTTTTGGGTGATTGTTTATAGACAATGGGCGCGACTTGTTGCGTCAGATACGATATACCATAGCAACTTACTTGGAGGTCTCTAACCCGTATTATCAACCTAAGTCAAAGTGTGCGATTGAGAGATTGCGTATGCTGTAGGAACACAACACAAGATTGAATATAGGTATGCAACCAGACTATACTCCGGTTGAAATCTTTGGCAAACTTAATCAAAGCATTGTGGTCAGCCCACGCTTTGCTGTCCAGGAATTGACAGTAAAAAGGGTAGCAGACGTCTCCCTGCGCAGAGTATGATCTCTAGGATAATGAAATACCATAAAATTTCTAGGGGCTTTCCTCAAAGTCACCAGATGAGAGTTTCCTCATGATCCTACTACTGCAAAATATGGCTTTCGCTACTAGCCTAGATAGGAAAATTTGAACCTTATATGCTTGCCATTATTCAATACAACTGACGGTATTCAATAAGTTTATGCATTACTTTAAACTGCCGATTGATGGGTATACCAGATTCCAATTCGAAATTATGACTTCCTGTGTCTAGTCCTATCGTGGAAATCAGTGATGTTTGTACTGATAAGTTCGAGGATTTGTTGGAGCTCGAACTCCTACCTTGTCGCTAGGATTGCAATGCTGTCTCCTTGGGATATATCCAATGCATAATGCTTGGATAGCTACCTTGGATAGTGTTGATAAAATAGGTAGTGGCCAAATGTTGATGAAATTGATAAAAATTTTCCCATGAAAATACAAGGTTAGTTGACGTCGAATCCTGAACAATTCAACCCTCATGTTATACCGTTGATAAGATATTTTCTTCCAAATCATGACAATTGCTTGGGTTTGTATTAGATCGTAGTTGGGATAATAATCTATGTCACTTTATATCCCACTCATGAAAGGAGTGACAGTATGTTATGTGTAACGCCTTTGGTTCGCTGACGAATCACTTTACCATGTTCCGATGATTTCTGTAACACCGTCACAGAAGGAGCATTCATCAAAATCAAAATTCCTCTAGCAAGGTTTTACTCTGATCACAGTCCGGTGACAGACCGATTTGAATGTAGTATAGTACCTTCTATATTGCGGCGGACCTTCCCCAAGTGGTTTTCGTTTCAAGTTAACACCATGTCGTGTTCCAATGAATGTAGTGTCTTCAGGAAAATTCGGACATTTTACTTTGGTCATAAGTTTGAGTGAAACCTTATATAATCTGCCATTACACTATTATCATTATGCCCTGACTTGCTAATGGGATATAAACTGCCCGTATTTATTAACTATATCATCGCATAAGGACTTATAAAAAAAATCATCCGCTTGATATGGTCTACCAGTAAGGATGTGATCCGAGTTCAATTCAATCCCCACAGCGGATATATATATGTATAAAAAGTAAAAAAAACACATTACCTCGTCGATAGAATTCACCATCTCCTCATACTGGTGTCCAGACTTAGTTGGGCAGTTCCATCCACGACAGTTGTCTTTTGCTGCCGATTGAAACAGCCAAATCATCAAACTGAGCCGCCTAATAATTATTCTTCATCGTTGTATGATCGACTGGAGTATGTGTACAGAACAGTTATGTATATTGTCAGTTTACCGTGATAAATTTTTTAGAATTTTAATGCTTATAGAAGCAAGCAGTATTACGTGTGGGGATTCTTAGAATTTAAAGTTTGCTACGATCATGCCTTCGTTTATAATATGAAATGGCTTTAGTAGATTACCAATAAGCAACTCCGAAAGATTTTCTAAAATGTTTTAGATGGCTATCTTGCAAAAATCATATTGTAACACAGGTAGAGGTTGTAAAGTAAAGATTATATAAGGAGACTGATTTATAATGGAATAAGGGCCTATGGAACTACACATAAGTCCACATTGCCTTGCGTGGATGTGTAAACGATTTTATTTTAAAGAAAACAGATACTCTCCATGCTGAAAGTTGCTAGGCACATGTACAGGAATGAACTTTGTGATAAGAGTGAATGCTGAGTAATCTTTTTGTAGACATAAAATAGGAACCAAACTGATCTGTATGAAAAAGAGAATTTATCATTTATGCTCTCCGAATTGTGAAGTGACTATACCAGATCTCCTGCAAGCTTAAAATTTCATATTGTTTGGGATATTGTGATTAATGCATTCTATTTCAACTCAGATGTTTGAAGTCGTATGTTAGGAGGAAGGTTTCGAATATATTAAAAGTAAACTAAATTATTAGTTTGAGATTGGCTTGAATAAAGAATTAGAGAAGTTATAATATTGCTTTGATAATAGGAAGAGATAGATAGTGTAACTATATGTGATTAAACCTTTGGTTTGGAAATTACTACTTGAGATTTATCTTAAATAGATCTTGAAATTTATAAATAAGATGGATTAGCTAAAGTAGCGATGTGAAAGTTTATTGATTAATGAGAAAGGACAAAATATAAATTTGCTTTTTATGTATTAAATTTGTATGTGGATTTAACCATTAGAAGTATGGAAATCAAATAGTGTGGAATACTGATTTGAGAGTGATTTGAATAAGGAATTAGTAAAATTATAGACTATGCATATGACTGTGAATGTGAGTAGAAATAGTTTGACGTTATGGAATTATGCCCTTGGTTTGAAAAGTGTTATCATGAATTTATCTCAAACTATATGTGGAACCATTTTAAAGATTAATGTGAGACCTTTTAATTTAATGAGGATGGATTGGTGTCCATTCCTTGGGAAGAGATATGTGACTCTTTCTATTTTTGGGAGAAATCCCGAACATTTAATGGATGGGATTATAAATTGATCCCTATAATGAAAGTACATAATTGATGTATGGCATTTTGAATTAGTCCCTTGTTTTGCAAAATGCTAGAGATGGATGAATTTATAGAAAATCATGCTTGGTGATTAATTGATATGCAATATACATTTGGTAAATAATTGTTGCATATTTGCATAAGACATGCATGGGTTGCTTGTGATGCATTGGCATTTTCTGCACTTGAGTTGTCCTGATCCCTCACCACTCATATCTCACCTCCTGAAGATGCAAGGATTCTAGGGAAGATCCAAGAAGCCAATATTGAAGACTTTTGATGTATATTTGATTATATTCATTATTAATGTAATTTTAAACGGCTGAAAAGATAAAGCCAAGGGTTGTAATATTTGATGTATTTCTCTTATTGCTTTTGTAAATTAGAAAGGAAGTCTTTAAATGATGAAAGCATTTCAATTAGATAGAAATGATGTACAACAAGATAGCATTGTAAATGATGTAATTGTATCAATTAGGGTAGATGATGTATAGTTTCTAGAAGGAATATTAATGGAAGTATGTTGCATTAAGATTGTTCTCCATTTTGCTTGTATAGTTACTTCTTTTAAGTTATAGGAGTATATGCTTGAGAACTAAACATTCGGAACATAGTAGGAGGAGGATAATTCATGAACAATTCATATACAAAGGAGGCACACCAAGGTCTTGAAAACTCATAAACTAAAACCCGCCACCACCAAACTTATCAACACCATGAAGATAAGTAATTCTTATACTAATGCTTAAGACATTTAATCCCATGATATGTGTTAATAGCCACGGTTGCAATAGAATGTTGATTTTCCTAATTTACTAGCCTTCATTGGTAGTATGGAGAATTGGAGAAGGGTAATCCTTGGGTGAGGATCCCTATGATATATCCATTCACCAGTATGGGATGGTGAGATGGTAATGTAGGAATTGGTGTTCCTACATCTATTGCAATTCGGTCTACTTACTTTAATGGGAAGATCATGTCTTTATTCATTATTATAGTTGTGACTTATCGTTGGGTGGACAATGAGTTTATATGTATATAAAAAAAAAATTGTGGACAATTCAAGTTTGTTACACCATAGATGTACTTTAACCATTCCAATTATTCTCTCTTGCTATCCGTTTATCTACCCTATAATTGGTGGATTGTCATCCTCCTTTATAATAAGGAAAATATAATCACTTAAATCCACAAATCTAGCAAGGTCTTTAATTTTAGCATCTATTGATTGTAAATTTTCCATGTGTGATGGCAATATTGGTAAGCAATCCTACCACATTATTAACTGAACACTATTAAAATGATATACTCTAAGACATGATACTGAGGCAAACATCTCCACAAGAATTTGATTGACCTTCTAGCATCCATCATTGTTCCAAGTCTTGTTCACCAGCTCTTTTGTTCAGAATGTTTGAGTTGGTTTCCACCCATGTAACAAGATTTGGCAAATTTTGAGGTTGAAGTCAGAAATTCATCAAATATTAACATGCAATGAATTTGATTGTTGAAGTTCAGTCATAAATTCAGTCCAACTCACATCATATCAAGTACTCATTAAATTCATATTCTTTACAACATTCTTCTCTACCATGTCTTCATGGTTGTGTCATTTTTTGTGTTGAAATGGTAAACACTATCCAAAATTTATCCTAAACTTTATTTCAAATTTATTAATGTCAAATTTCTTCCTAATTTAAACCCCAATGTATTTGAACATGAATTGGAATCTTGTGACACTGGTTTCCACCTAGAATTTCCAATCCAAGCAATCCTAACAATTGTAAATTTGGTTATATTTTTTAAGACAACACCAGTGTATTCAAAAATCCATCTATAGGCAACCAAATACATCAACAAATAAAAATGGGTGCCACATAAGTGAGTTGACAAGATCAATTTGTATTCTACATAAGTAGTTTTGTTAAGTATTGTTACATGTGATGATCAATGAGTCATAATAATTCTTGATCAAGTAGTGTTACAAGTTGTTATTTTGTACACATCATAGTTGTAGTGAACGTGATAAGACAATTTGTGTTGTGTATTGTAGGATTATTTTTCAACTTAGTTTGTACTTCAATATGAGGGTGACAGTTTGAGTTGTAATAAACTACCTCCATTTTCAATTTTGTATATATTCCATATGTGAGTAGTCAAATGATGTCATTGGTATCATCAAAGCATTGTAGCATTGTTGCAACATTGGATCGCCATTATGTATTGTTGTGTTGTTGGTATTGATATTGAAGACAATAAATCATCTCTTATGGTTGGATGACAAGATCATGTTATTGTAACTGATATATATATTAATTACACATAATGAAATGGTTCTATTCCTATATTGTTGGTTATTCCTTGTTGCATGTTCTTTTGATATTTTCGCTCTTATTGTTCAATAATAAAAAATATACTACACCATCCAATAAACATGACCCCTACTATTCCAAAATCACGATACAAGTTTTTTTTTTGTATTTGTTTCTTCAAAAGTTATATGGGGCTTCTATTGAGGGCCACTCCCATCAAAACACCAAAATATTACATTTGTTGTTAGGTAAATTAAACCATATCCATATCAAATGGTTTTAGTTCAACCAGTCATATTCCTCAACTTTCAAGGAGGAGACCCACGTTTGAATCTTGCCAAGAAATACATGCATAATTGTTAAACTATTGTAATGTAATAATATAGTAATTGATTAAAAGAACTTAAACCATATCTAACTTACATTTTTATCAAAAATATTCTTCATTTCCTTTTCTATAAAATATATTCTTCATCTTCCTTAAAGTGCTATGTTTCAACAATCAACTCCTTGACATCATTTTCATTAATAGAGAAAATCTCACTCAGCCAATTGTCTTCTAAAATTTTAATTTTACCTAAACAAAGATCAACATCACAATTGGCTAAATTATCTATTGCTCAATTTCCTTCTCTATAGATATGCTCACATTTCCAAAAGATGGCCTAATAGGTTGAGGAGAAGAATAATGTGCAAGAAGAATAGAGCTAATTGGGCAACTAAAATCTGAGTGCTCAATCAGAGGGTAAATGTTGAAAGGGAAGACCAAGTAATTAGAGAACAAAGATCAACTAATTACAGAAAGAGATAAGAAACTTATAGGATCAACACAAAAAGCTAAGAAAGAAGTTGAAGATACCTTTATGAAGAGGGTTAAAGAGCTCTTGATAGAGTTGGTTGAGATGGAGCAGAGGGTGAATCATTATGGTATAGAAGGAACTTGATACCTTAATTATGCCAAAAGACTAAAGGACGAGAATGAGGCATTAAAGCTACAATCATAGAAATGCTAGGAGCACCTACTCTAACACCTCAACACTAGTAGATAAACTTCAAGAACTGAAGTAGATGTTGACAAGGATGTCAACCAAAGTAGAGGAAAGGCAAGATGTAGGCACCAGTTCTAGACCTCAAAAGAAAAAATAGTGCAAAATGCACTGTGTAAATAATTATAAATGTAATGTAAATAAAAGTTAAATGCATATGTAATGAAATAAAATGTAGATAAAATAACAATATAATGCAACTTGATCATTTATTTTATGAATTGCAAATAGACTATAGTGCATTAAGGGTAATGTGAGAACGTCGAATATGGAGACAGTTGGGTGGTGTGTTGTCCTAGGAAGTCGTTGTTGGTAACGACCATGATAAAGCTTTAACTTTATTTGAGATGATGGTGAGACTATTCATTTGCGTGTATTGAGGAAATCTAGTGTGTCTAGGGAGAAAATAGAGCCATATATTGGCAATCTATAAGTGTAGATATTGTAGAATGAATCTAGATTGTATATGCATTGTGCAATATTCTATAATGCTATACCATAAGTAATGTAATTGACTTGTATTCTACCTATGTTGAGTGTAATCTATATTTAATGTGTTTACCATTAGTAGTTGTAGTGTATATAGGATTCTTTGTGTGTAGAGATCATAGTTGTAGACTAAACATGGAACGTGGGAGTTGTAATCCAGAACATAGTACAAGTGGAACTGCCAAGAGTGTTGTCATCCTATTCCTCTATTTATGGAATGCTTACCACTTGTGCTACAACACTTTGTCTTCCATGTCAGCCTTTGACATGTTGACCCTTGACATATCAATATTTTCAATGTCATTACATGCCACATCACCTGACATGTCATTAACTATCACATCATCATTGATTGACATGTCATAATTCGATACCATATCATGATATGGTGCCATGTTATTGTTAGGTGCTATATCATCATTAAGTGGCACGTTATCATAGGGAGCCATATCAATATGCATAAGCAAGAAGGGGTAAAATCATCATATAGTGCCATGTATTAAGATGTGCCACATCCTCAATCAACGAGATGATGTCACAAGTATTCAACAAAAAAATTGGGTAAATGGGATTTGAACCATAGACCTGAAGAGCCCTAAGCCTTAAGGGAGACTCCCCTAGCACCCCTTGGCTAGGGCACTCATTAGAATGAAAAAAACAACCACACATAGGCTAAAGGGAAGGTTCCTCCATGAAATACCCACCTTCTTTTGTGTGACCATACGTTCTATTGATGTAGGCATGTGCCACTCTTGAACCATGTGCCCAACACGTGCACCCTTTTCTTCTCCCTTAGAATATTATCTAAATTTTAATTTTAAATGGAGGGAAGAAAACAAACTTTTAATGTAGAAAAATAGTTACCTAAAGACAAAATGGAAAAAAGTGATCAACTAGGCCCCTCCAAAAGAATTTGTTTTTGCAATGAATCCAAAAATACCAACTATTTGTAGTATTTGTCATGGTTTACCCTGTACATTGCTTTTGTTGAACATAACCAATCAGGTCATACTCTCTACCATCCACCAGATGACCTTGACAAAGCTTTAAGCAACTTTGTCATTGGATAACCTCTCACACAAGATTAGTGACTTCTATCGATTGGTCAACCTCCACCATAAGTTGGACAACCCACTCTTTGTTCCTTTATGGTCAACTACCACCAAACATATTGGTTCTAGATGGTCATGACAAAGCCTCATATGACTTGATTTTTAGTTTAAATAGCCATCCCTTGGCCTTGGATGACCCAAATCTCACAAACGACTAATATTTTCCCAACATGATTTCTAGCTTTTGAGCAACTTGCAAGCTCTTCTAAACAACTATCATCCCTTTTCGGATTGACTGAGTGCCTTTCCACTTTGCCAATCTTAATTTAGATAGTCCTTGTATGGACTTGTGTTGTTCGATCCTCATTTTATTTTTTTGGATGGCCGAAATGACCTTCTCTTTCATTTGAATGGGCACCACCATCCACCTAACAACTCCTTTCAAGGCCAAAACAATATTTTCTTACCTTAGAATGACTTCCATGGGCATTTCTCACTTCCAATTAGAAATTTCTCTAGCAAATCCAACCCCAAAAGTGTTGGTTAGGGTTTCATTTCTCTGATTAACTAGGGATTCTTTTTCTTATGCTTCTCCTAGGGCAAGTCCCCAATCTTCAAATTCTTACATGACTTCAATTTTTTATCTAGAATTTACATGGATTTTCTTCAAAACCCTCTCTCCCACCATGGGTATATGCCCCAAATCCTCTTCTACAATGAAATTCACTGTCATTGGATTTCTATCGATGTTTCCTCCATAAATTGATTTTGCTCCAATAAAACCCTAGTTTATGCTCTAACTCGTTCCCTCTAGCACTTGGTTTTGCATCTTCAAATTTTTCTTTTACTTCACACACCCCTATTATTTTTGGCCCTTCATCTTCAGATACTTCTTTAACAATCTTGGGCTCTATCACTGGTGAAGGAGGAATGCCTCTTGATGCTTAGGTGGGGAATCTCCTGCAATATTATCTATTTACCCAAGCAACTTGCTCTCATATCATGCATAACATAACCTAAGCGTAACTAGACCTAATGGAGACTTCCTGGAACTAATTTTGGCCCAAAATTAAGGAAAGGAGACCTTATTGAAGCCTACCTAGGTAGTTCCAAGCAATTCTTGGACAAAAAAATATTTATAACCACTACCCCTAAATCCGACGTTGCATGAATTTTACCATTTCCTAAAGTCTAAAGTCACTTTTCATTAATCTCTAATTTCGTTTACATTTCATCTTCATTTCACCTAATTTCACTTTTAATTTCATTTGATTATATTTATGCTAATATCAAATACATTCCATCCAATTTAATTTTAACAAAATTGCATGCAAAACTTTGTATAACCTTTTATTTTTTCTTTATCTAGGAAGCGGTTTTACTACCTACATTTGTCCTCTTTTTTAAATTAGTCGATGATGCTTGTTGCTTTTTCATATATATTTGTTTTTGCTAAGATTTTGCCATAGATGCTCCATCCATATCTATTATTTGGACTCGCAAAGCTTCTCATTCATCCTTCAATCTCTCTGCATATATACTAAAATGAAGAAACTATAGTCCATAGTGATTAGCTTTATTCTCCATTTTGGCCAATTGCACTATCAACTCCTTTTCTCACTCAGTAGCACTCTTTTGAATTCTTTGTTTTAGCTTAGCCTCATTCTTGGTTGCAATAACCAACTGTTCATCCCTCTTAGCAATGAGTTGATCCTTATGCTCTAACTCTTTTTCTCGAGCCTCATAAACTATGACTTTATTTTCATTTTTTGCCTTATAGCTTATAATGATCTCATTGCACCTCTCCATATCTCTCTTAGTTGGATCAAATTTATTATCCTTGGCCTTCAATTGTTCTTACTTATCCTTAAACTATTTGTCTTTGGCCTTTAATTGATCCTCATTATTCTTCCTTAGACTAATAGTCTTTGCTGCAACTTCCTTCTTCATTGTCTCTACTTTCCTTTTCATCTTCTCAGCTTCTTCCTTCATAGCTTCAATTTTTTCTCTCGTTGTTTCCATCTCTTCCTTATATTGGTTAACTTACTTCTCCTTGGATTAGTATATATTTTGCAACCTAACTATTAACTCATCTATCCAATGAGTCAAAAATTTAATTTAGCTGTATACTAGTGCTACTTTTGGTAGAATATTCCTATACCCCACCTTAGTTGTGTCTACTGGGCAATATTGCAAGATACCTAATCTATGTACACTCTCCTTGGTACCCTATAGTTAGTTGACATACCCTTTGGTAGCTCCTTCATTCCAATCATATTTTTCACTTCAACTTGTAACTCCTATGGTTCTTTTTCATGGATTTTAGTGAGCTTCTTTGTCTTCACATACTCTTGGGCCCGTTGTATTGCTTTCTCTATTTCATTGTAAACCATGGATTTCCATTGCCTTAGTTATCCTACACAACCCATCCTAAATTTTAGTCTTGTAGAGTCAAAAACCTCCATCATATTTCAAAAAAATTCATTCACCTAATCATCAGCTTGCATTCCTTATTCCTCAAACCATTTGAAACTAGGCACTTCAATAATGAAATGCTTCTCTAGTACTTGGAATGTATCTTCCTCCTCCTGTTCCATATTTAATTCTACTCTAGTTTCTTTTGGTTGTACTTCTCTATTCTCTTTTAACTGCAATTATTTATTCTCTTCTAGTTGCACTTTTTTATTCTCTTTAAGTTGCGCTTATTTATTCTCTTTCGTCTACGCTTCTCTATTCTCTTCCAGTTGATCAGGTTGTACTATAGTTTATTCCTAAAAATATGGTAGACTTTCTTCACTGGCTAATCTTTGGCTACCACCATGTCTCCTAATAATTCTATTTTTTTTTTTGAGATTCAAGTACAATCTAAACCTGCTTGTCCCTTCCTAGATATTTAACTCTTGTTTCTCTTTGCACCACTAATTCTTTCAATATACATTAGACTCTTTATAATATCTCAAACTGCTCTATATTCAGTATGGTTGGTGATGCATAAAAATTCACTTGTGGTCATTCAACAAGTCATGGCAATCCTTCCTCCACATTGCCCATCACTACTGGTTCTTCTTGAACCTCTTCAATTAACTATGCCCTCAATTCTTCCTATTGTACAATCTCTTCTAAAGATTTCCATTCTTGCAATATTAGCCTCTCCTACTCATGTTGTCTCCATTTTCGAACATGATTTTTGTAGGATCGTTCCTTCTTCCTTCTTTCTTCAACTTGTTCTTCCTAGGTGACTCCCATAGTCACTTATTCAATTTCTTACTAGAATTTGGACTCTAACTTTATCTTATTTCTTGGTCGTGGTGCCACCTTATTTGACTCCTTACTATCATCTTCATCAAAGAGGTTTGCTCTTCAAATAATCTTATTGGTCCAAACCTTAACCGGAGTAGTCTTTGTTATTGGCACCGCTTTTACCCATCTCAAAATTATGAATTCATTCTTAGGTAGCTTCCTTAGAGCTATTAATATAGGTATTTCTATCTTGGTGTATGACACTACATTCAACATTATTCCAATGGTGTGGAATGCCATAAAAAAATTCTTAGTTTGTCATCTCAAGAAATTCTTGATTTTGTATAATTACAATGCCCAATCGCATTTTATACCTTCCACCATACCTTGCGCACACTATGCTAGCCACATAGGCATCTATGATAATTTGGTTTTGTTGGATAGTTTGGACATGATGATATTTATAACACATCGTAACTCATCATTCTTCATTTGGATCTATTTAATCCCATGACTTCTTAAACCAAAAATCTTATTTGCATTGCTAGGTTTAATAGTTGTTATATCTCAAATTATCTTGTTTCATTATTCTGTATCTAAGACCTCTTTCCTCATTGTAATTTCCTATTTTGGTAACCCAAACATCTGCCAAAAATTATTTTCTAAAATCATCATCCTCATGTCTCGATTTCCAATATTCATAATGCTTATGTTTTTATTTGCATCATAAGTCTCGAACATTTGCAACAAATATTCTTTAAAAAATACCATAATCAAATACTTAAACCTGTGTAATGCATCTTACTTCTACTTGCATAAATGCAAATTTCAACTTATGATATGGTGGATTCTCTTACCACCACTTCCAAAAAATTATCCAACTGGTTGAGTCTATATTATTTGCTTTAGATTTATTTTATCCTTCTCTTTTGCCAATGAATCATCTTGTCATCTCTAAGATTATGTATCCTGCTCCATGTAATGTCTTCTTCCTTGTGTGTACTCTAGTAACTCTTGTCTTGCATTGAGTCTAACTTCTTATTCTCTCCTTGGGTATTATCTCCTATGCAGCGGGTCAGGCAAGCATGTAATCCTTTGTGGTTCTATTCTTCATAAGAACTCACCAAAATCTATTCTCTCACTCATACTTCATATGTCGTACATTCTTTCTTTTTGTTGTACATTGACTGTTTAGTCAGTTTTTCATCGTCTATATGGCCAATCAATTATACTTGTATGACACTCATGATTGAATGACACTTATTTCAATTTGTACAATACTCCTTTGTCATATAGTAGTCTTTGTCCTTTGTACGACGACCTTACTTAATCATGTGGTGGCATTTTTCTTTTCCTGTGCAGTCACATATTTGCATCATATGATCACCTTTTCTCTCTTTGTATGATAACTTCCCTGTGTCGTATGGTAGCCTACCTTCCCTCATATGACAATTTCACAAAAAAAATTGTATGACACTTTCTCCAATTTGCAGTCTTTTTCTCTTTGTAGTCTTTCCTTCAATGCTCTTGTACGATGATTTCCTCATTGGTCTACTTTCCTCCTTGATGCTCTTTGTTTGTATAACAACTTTATTTTTCCTTTCCCTTACACATTTTTTCAAACCCTTCATTGCAACTTGCCTTGAATTACCTTGAATAGTAGGTGCCCCTCCTTGTATAATTTTAATATAAGGGTTTGTGTAAAAGAAAATCAGTTGTCTTTTTCCAACTCTGTATGGTATGTCTCCTTATCTGTCTTAGTTTTAATTTCTCCTACTATTGATTTTTAGTATTACTATACAACCTCCTATAAACCTACAATTTTTGTTAATGTACATATTTATACATGTGACTTTTTGATGACATGTCAAGGTTGTCATACAAGTCGTATGACCATGTAGACTTAGGCTTGCACAACATCCCTTGTTGACATATCATCCTACCTTTTTGTTAGTTCTTTCATCATATAATTTATATTATCCTCATTCTTTATATTCTTTGTCATACAATTCCCTTGCTTTGGACTTGTAGGCGGTTGGCCATAAGATCCTCCCTGTGCACTTGACTTGTATAACACCTGTCATATAGTCCCTTTGCTACTTCTCTTGGTCTGTATGGTGCTCTGTCGTATAATATCTTTCTTGATCTTGCATTGTATGGTCATCCTTTGCATCGCTTCTTACCATCTTGTGCTCATTTGTATGATGATCTATCATATATTATCCTTCATTTGTATGGCTCCTACTTGGATTTCCTTGAGTTAAGTTTGCTTCTAAACTTGGAGACCAAGTTTGTCCAAGATTATCTTATAAATCCTTTGTGGACTTGTTGAAATTGTGCTTGCATTATGCAAACTTGCTCTCTCTCATTTCCAAGATAATTTCTTCTATGACCACGCATTTGTACCATGGCCCTTCTTGTAATCATTGAGAAAATATCTCTAGTTTGGGACTATCCTCTCCCATCTCTAGGTTATCCGAGATCTATCCAATATCTCAGCCATTGTGGATGATTTCTTCAATTTGAATGTGGTCCTCGAGGTGATCTAAATGGTCCAACCTAAATTTCATGTCCAACTTGATTGTTTCTTACCTGATTAATGAATGGTCCTTGCAATCCTTTACATTGATCCTACATCCTATTAGAAATAGAGTATATTCCATAATTTGGGTTATGTAAATGTATCTTCCAAGGTACATACTTAGATTACTTTAGGGTCAAGTTATCTAGTTACTTCATGCAATGTAATAGTGGATAAGTGTCAATGTGTAAGTTGTACATGTGCAAGTTATCCCTTGGATAGCTAGATAGAGTGTTTGCCAAGGAATATATCCTCCTACATAAAGGGCTTCATACCCTTACTCGAATGTATCACTTCTATTCATTTAATAAGATGTTCTATTACCTTGATATTTGTCTTCTAAAATATTGAGATGCTACCAAAGCCATCAGTGGTATCAGAGCTACGGTTTTTCCTAGTGAGTATGTAACAACCCCCATTGTCACTACTCAACCACTCAAATTTTTTTATATTCATATATCTTTCATAAGGTAAGGAACATAATCATGACCTAAGATAGACTCATTCCAGTTGGATTATAACTTGTCAAGGCAAATAACTTCAATAGATATTGAGACTTGATCAGAGTCTCTTTAAGTAGAAGTGATCAGCTTCTATGAAACCCTTATACCCCATTGATATGAGAACTCTGGCCAAGCGTTAGGTTTCATCCCACATAAAAAGAGGAATCACCATAAACATACTGTCCACCATGTTCAGTACATAGGTGAATGCCTTAAAGATGGAGAACCACATCCATGGAAAACCATCATAGATAAAAATAACCACACCAATGGTTATTCATAGATCCTATAACCGATCCACATATCTTTGATGGAATCTATAGGATAACAAATCACTATTCATGATTAAACGCATAGAATCCATGGAATGTCATCTTAAGCAAGATTATGTAACTTAAAACCCCTTAAAAATTATTTGTCCATTCCTTCATTTAGGTATCCAATTTGCTTATTCATCAGAGTCATTTAAAGACAATACTTGTCCAACATGGAAATGCACACTCCACTTCTTAGCTTTTTGGATATAAGGTTTATTTTGGTTTATAGTTCAAGACCAATTTTGCCTCCTTTTGGGTTTTATTCCACTTCAAATTCCAATGTGTTTTAATTTAAACCATAATGAGTGTTTAAGAGGTGGATATAAACTAATGGAGCCTTTTTATGATAAAATCTATTCATCATAACCATAGAATTGAAACATCACATGAGAGATCTATTTAAACAGGAATTACATTCCACTATTATTAGCTTCTATATATCCACACAATCATTAAATACAAGAAGTAAAACTAATTATTTACATCATTCAAATTTAACCAATTTAATCTAGGAAGTAAATGGCATAATTGCATAATATTAAATCATCATCCATTCTTAACATCATAAATAAAATTGTTGAATAAATAGTAATCATTGTAGTGATCTAGAAACATGCATAACTATCCCATTTAAACATTTAACCATCTCATCCACATATATCATTTTTATTTTAAAAGTAAAAGCAATAGGAACAAGAAATAACACATCAAACCACAAAATAGAGTGACACAATGATTTATCCTGGGAAACCTTGATGGGAAAAACCCAACCTCCAAAATATGTTCTTTCCTCATATTCATAAACTTGAGATGTAAAATGTTACAAATAAAGAAGGGCATCTTCGGATCCCTTTAAATCAAATACCAACTACGGAATACAACTGTCCCCTTTTCAAGGTCATGATGCAAATAAGGAATTCCTCATTCCTTTCTCTAAGTCATCAATATAATATGAAGGTACTTTTCACACCCATAAGGAAACCAACTATTCCTTTAAAATTCAAGATACAATTAAGGAATCTATTGATTTCTTTCTCTAAGCCATATTAATGAATTATAACATCTCATAGGTGATTATGATAATCATTGGACTATATTTTGGAGAAATCGTATCAATGTTAGAGAGAACCATATAAGTCCCCTCAAGAATGAATTCCAAATTCATTCTACATAGTTGACACAAAGTCATCCCTGAATTAAAGTCCCATACCTTTAATTCATTAAAAAATAATCTTTCCAAATCACATTAGTATAGTGATCCCTTATTTATTTTGTTTGAAGTGCGTACTAATATTTCCTTTAAGTAATATTTCATTTGTAAGGAAGGCACTATAGGAAACTTCTATTTATAATTGAAACACACCTATCATTCTCACTTTATTTTTACTACTTTCATATGTCATATAAATTGGTTTTCGTATAATTTTAGATTCCTTACTATGTAAGTATAGCTCATCCTTTTTGTTTTGTTATACCTTATAACCATAAATAAAGCTATCGACTATGGTGTGAAGTGACCTTCCATTTTATTTGCATAGGACTATCCATATCTTAACTTTATTAATCATTAGTCCTTAGTCCTAGTACTTTATTAATCCAAATTTTCCTTCTTGAATTACATGACCTAATGGGTATTCTTTTTTTTGGTTGGCATCTAATCCAACGATCACCATACGCATCCATATCTTAGTTAAGCCAAATTTAGAACTAATTTTTTTTGTCATTTTATATGCACCCTACACACTAAGTCACAATCGACATCAAAATTCCATCTGAAACCTAGGCTTACATGGCATGGTCAACTTATGTATCAAAGGCTTCTCCAATAAAAACGAGGTGATCACCATTTGGTGGTCAACTTGATCACCAAGTGTTGGTCATATACCACCACTCAGTGGTCACCATGACCACTGGGTAGTGGTCATTACATAAGGGATGTGTATTCTCTTATTTAAGCGTCCAATTTCTCCCATAGGAGAAAATGTGGGATAATTTATTCCCACAACATAAAAATAAAATGGATGTTTTATCGACTATGTGCTAATCAGACAAACACACGTGGTGACATCTGAGCAAAAAACAAGGTTAATATAGGTCACATAAAATTATGCTAGGTGTCAAACATCAATTTTATGCATACCTCCACAGAATAACCAAGAGTGGGCATGTGGCAAGGTCAATTGTAGCCTGCTACGTCTAGTATGTGATCCCCACTCAACCATCAAGTGATGGTTAAGATATAAGGAAGCTCTTTCCTTTAAAGTGCTTCACACCTACCACTTTGGACCCGATAACACCCTCTACTATGTTAGGGTTTTGTAGGGTCGGTGATGAAGATGAAATTTATCATTGCCACACCTAGAATTGATTAGGATGTCAACATAGTGTAATACTATCTTTGTCGGTTAATGCCTATGGTTCCCAATATCATAATACTCCCAAAAACAGAGAGATATTCAAGCCCAACATCATCACAGGCCATGCTATTATAGTGGCTTATCTTGAGGGTTAAATCTACTAAGTTCTTACTGTGAAATGGGGTCTTAGAAATGTTTTATGGTTAACCCAATGTCTTCCCTAAAGGGGTATCCCTGTACTATGCATTGTAGAATAATTTTATAACTAATATCATCTTAGTTTAGTTTACACAAAGATAATACATAGTATACTTATGTGAATTATCATCTTCTGTATTGATCCCCCATAGTAGCCTTTGATTCCAATCTAGGGTGAGAAATCTACAAAGTGCATAGAGAAATGAATCTAATGTAGATCCAAAAGACCTAGGGTTTTCAAATAAACATCCCACATTCTTTGTGGGTTGGCTTTGCAGTGATATATAAGGAGTAATACTCCCAATATCGTTTGAACATTAGTTAGTGGTCATCGGGGCCTTCACATCTGCTCATCGAAGCTCTCGTCCGATCAACGATGATGGACTATATTGAAGTTAGTGGCTTGTTTGGAGTGTGAACCTGTCTATCCATATGGTTGATGGTTCATTTATCCTATGGTCCTTTATTTTATTTATTTAAAATAAAAACCATTTAATTATACTCCTTACTATATCCATGGGCATTCTTAAATTAGTGATTAAAAATCATTTAATTACTATGCTCTCTAAATCATAAAGAGAGTTACTAAAGGGAGAAAGTAATGAATCATTCAATTACTTATTTAGAGAGTATTTAAGAGAACAAGAATGATTCAATGATCATAAAGGATAATTAGCTATACTACAATCAATTATTAGCATGGTCTAATTCATGCTATATACATCACAACCAATAAGGAAATTTTTGATTAAATCATGATAAAAGCAAGAAAGATCTAACTTGACCTATCTCTCCTACGATCTCAAAGTAGTCTCTTCTTAACCTTCTTTGATTGCTTCTCAAGTCCTTATTTCTTGCCTCTTTCTAAACCTCCAAGAATGCTTCTTTCTTCATCTAGGAAATCTCTCAAACCTTCTAGTTTCTGATCCACCAAGGTGGAGAGCATACTCCCTAGGTTTCCAAGACTTCCTAGCTCCTCCTTCACTAGGTGTCCTCTATTTATAGGGCACTTCTCCACTAATGGCTATATTATTCTAGTATTAAAATATTCCTTGGCCAAATAAAATACAATATGCCATGTGAAGAATAATCCTTAAAGATAAGAGGTTCCACGTGAGGATAAGGTGGGTTGTCCTAATTTTGTTTTAAGCCCGCATGCTTCCACCTTCTTCCTAATTAAATATAGAGAGGAGAATCTAACTTTTCCTTCTTCCAATCAAAATATGCCATGAGGGAGATTAGGATAGACTTTCAGTATTAAATAATACTAGTGCCTAATTTGGTCCAATAAAAATTGGACATCTAATTGCATCATAAATCCATGCACTTAACCTCATCAAAATGCTAAATTAAATTTATATCATCTTTCCTCCTAACCCCTTCAAATTCCTTAATTTGGAATTTTGTAAATTTCCTTAGGGTTTATGACCCCCTTTTAGTTGAGCATTAATTGATCCCATGATCAATTAATTTTAATTTAATAAGCTTCGAGGAAAATGGGTCATGATAGAGGAATCTAAAAAGTTACTGCTATAGGTTTTTGCAAAATAGATGCGCCTTCAAACCTGCTACATGCAAATTCTATTATCATGATATCATTTGAAGATCTTGACAAGAATAAATAGATCAGAGAAGTTTCTAATAAAAAAAAGAGTTGGGATAATTGTTGCCATCCGATAACAAGCCTAAGAGAAGAAGAATTTGGCAAGGAGTGCCACATCTCAAAAGAAGCTCACCAAATATTGAAGATTTGAATATTACCTCTCACAAAAGAAGGCATCACTTTAGAGACAAAGACTTATCCAAATCTGCATTAGGAGAAGAAAAAAAGAGGAGAACAAGCCATCAAAACCTAGGCTCGTAAAAGAAATGTTGAGACCATCATTCGGTGAATAAGGAGTTATTCAAGATAGTCTTCAAATAGCTACAACAAAATGGTATGCAAATTTCTAGTGCAAATAGGTTTATTAATTCATCTACCTATTAGATTTGTTATATGTACCTGCATTTGGATTAAAGTTGCAAATAGAAAATTGGACTGTAGTCTTCAAAAGTGCAAAAAGAAAAATTCTTTTTAAGGTTTATTTACATTTTTATTAGGATTTGATTATATTTCAAAATAGTTCCTATCAACTACCTATTATCTATTTTGAAAGAAAAATAAGACTAAGCTCTACATTATTAGTTGTAGTGAAATTTCATAATAACTCTTAAAGATTCATTTTAGGTTATTCTTGATTAGTTGCAGTAAATTTTTAATGCATTAATTTGAGAGTTGATTAGAGTGATAAAGTGCAATCTTATTGCATTAAAAGTGAAAAAAAACTTGTACTATTACACTACTCTCAAAATAAAATGGTTTTGTGTTCTTTTAAGGGCACAAAATATGATTTATATCAAGTGTCTAAAGATACTATTGAAGCATAGTAATCTGCAACTCGTAGTGGCCTAAATAAGCCACCCAAAAAGGTTAGAATCCTCCAAAACCTGGAGAACATAACTAACCAAAAACATAAATAGAATCTTTATAGTATGAAACTTGGTGAGTCTCAAATCCAAAAGCATTAAAGAATAATGCAAGAAAAAAATTGCAGAAAATAAAATCTTCTATCTACTTTTATATAAGAATGGTTATCTAAGTGACCAAGCAAAAAAAAGGAAGGTGTCTACTTATAAAATACAACATTAAAACCCTTTTATTGCAAGAGAAATATCTGCCATAAAATCAGAGTTTCTCATCTAAAATAAGAGTGCAAAAGAAGGTGCATCAAAGGGAATTTATGTACACTATAGTACATCTTATAGCACCATTTCAATCTAGTTTTTTACAATCTAAAAATAGATTTGAATCTATCCCAAAAAGGGACAATAAACACAAGAAAAATAGCCAAGAAAGGGCTAAAATTAAGCACTCCTTTCAATCTATAGAAGCCACTCAAAGGGATCATCATGGATGCTTGAACCTGCAGAAGACACAACATAGCAGAAGATCAAGTAGTGTACAAATTAGAAGATACAGTATAGACGAATATCAAATAGTATACAAAGCAGAAGATAAAGAAAACATACGTCAAAGGAAAGGAGCATTTGTATCAAAGAATTTCTACCATTAGCAAATGTTTACAATGGAGTAAAGCATCAAGGAGTCTTCATCCAAGCGCTGCCATTCAAAATCCATTCAAGGGCCACCAAAGTTACTCCATATCTCCACCAAAGCTTCGCCATATCTCCATCATAGCTCAACCATTAGCTGGAGATACTTGAGCATTTACGTAAAATAGTAAGGATTAATGTGGAAAAGGTATTGGAGAGTCTTCATATAAGCATTGATATAAATAAAGGCATGCAGCTACCACTTGTCATCTTTTGAAAGATACTCTATAACACTCACAAAGGATACGTTACACTTCTTGGTGCCCATAACCCAAATAGTGGAGTTACATTTAGCTTGACATACATTACAAGAAAGATAGCTTAGAGATAGAGTGTTACTTGGACAACGCTCAAGAAAGAATAAAGAAATATTTTTAACTTAATCGTGACACTTGTCACGAGCAGTGAAGTGAGTTCGACACCTCCACCAAACATATGAGAGCTTCCATGAGCGTTTAGAAACTCATACAGTGACAATAAAACCATGAGCAGTAGTGAAAGCTACTCAATAGATGCTTGGTAAGAGTTCAAGTGCTACACGATATATTGAAGGTAGACACTAAACAACTATTCAGGTTGAGTTCGACAAAGTGACGGTGGATATTCAATATTAGTTTGGGTGCTATTCGCTAGAGATCTGAAGCAAGATGGGTATAGTTTGAAAACTCTTGGTCAACCAACATTCATGGAGTACATTAAATCCTTGGGAATCTATGCTCAATAAGGAGAATGTCATAAAGGTACACGACCTTAATTTCTTATTTTCTTTCAATTTCAAAAATGGAGTTATAAGGTTATAAGATATGGTTGATATATTATTTAAAATCAATCTTTGTTTGAAATCAAAACTTAAGAATTAATATAATATTTACAAAAATATATCTTAGGAGCAATAAGGGATTCTACTTGGAATTTATCCATTTAAAGTTTGCAAATATTAATGTGTTCTAGTTTTCCAAATTTGGGAGTGATAAGGGTTTCAACTTCAAACTAATTTTTTGGAAATTAGAAACACTTGAACAAAATTCCTAAGGGTTTCAAAAAAGGGTTATTAAAACTTTTATTAAAGTTGGAAATTTATGTTCTTGTATCACAAAATTTCTCCTTAGGGACAAAAGATATCCAACATTAAAACCTCTTCAAAATTGAAAAGTGCTTAGTTCAATAGGAGTATCAAGAAGATTAAGAAGTTGATTTTTAATCATTACAATTTTGTATAAAATCAAACAAAAAATTGAACTATATATTTCAGAAGCACTATATCATAAAATATCTAAAACAACATCATGGAGTGTTCGTATATAGATTCAAGTGCAAGTAAGCATATAACAGGGAGCTTTCATTGGTTCGATTTTTGAAGAAGATAAATAAAAACCAGTTGCACTAGCATATAGTAAAACATATGAAGGAAAAGGTATCAAAAATATTTTGGTAGATCTTAAGAATAGAAGAGGCATAATAAAAAATGTATTTTATGTTCCACGATTAACCATCAATCTTATCTTTGTTTCTCAGCTCATGGATCAAGACTTAACTTTTGAGTTCAAGGTTCTCACTGGAAAAAGGCAATATCACATCTCTAGAGAGGGAAGAATGATAGCATCAATATCATATAAAAATGGGTAATTTGTCCTAGACATTTCTATTCACTCAACTCTTTGAGTCAATGCTTCAAAACTATGGCACAAACGACTAGGACATACTAGTGAGACATCAATTAAGAAATTATACATGTATCAAATGGTAGAAGGACTAACCATATTATCTCTAGAAGCTACTATACGTGTAGAATGTTTAGAAGGTAAACAACATAGAATTCTTTTCGAATTACATCAACATAGAGCTCTACATCCTCTAGAAATAATATATAATGATTTATGTGGACCTATGAAGGTTGATATCATTGGAGGACATAAATACTTCTAGATATTTTTGATGATCATACCATAAAAATATGGGTATATTTCATGAGATACAAATAAAAAGCATTTAGGTACTTCAAACAATTCAAACTTCAAGTTGAAAAAAATCAAGGAGTACCATAAAAGCACTTCGTTCAGATAGAGGAGGAGAATTTATCTCTAAAGAATTTGAATCCTTCCTTGAAAACAATGGAATCAAAATACAATTTACTATAGAATACTCACTGCAATAAAATAGGATCACAGAAAGAAGAAATAGATCAATAATGAAAATGGTAATATGTATGTTGAAAGAAGCACAACTTGATCATAAATATTGGGCTGAAGCAGTACAAAAAATAGTCTACAAGCAAAACAAAATTTAAACAAGAGTACTCAAGCATATTACACTAGAAGAAGTATGGTCAGGATATAAGCCCAACATGGAAAAACTAAAAATATTTGGATGCAAAGCCTATATGCATATTCTAAAGAAAAAGAGGACCAAGTTAGATGACAAGACTATGACAAAGATATTTGTTGGGTATGCCAATGAATCCACATGGTACAGAATATTAGATCCATCTACAAAAAAATTCTATATTAGTAGAGATGTGATTTTTGATTAGAAAGTCAAAGTCCACACAAATGAATCCAGTGGTGACACAAAATTTCTCTTGAATCTACCTGAAGAAGATGAAATGAGCATGGACCCAGGACCAGAAGAACATGATATAAAAACATCAATTGTGCTACAAAATACCAGATATTACAACTATAGGACCTCAAACTCACAATATGAAGAAAATGAACAAAGGAATGCTAAGAAACATAAATGAACCAATATCAACTTCTTAAGAACTAGAAAACTTACACTGGAGATCAACAATGGAATCTGAATATGCTTCACTCAAGAAGAAAAAATATGGGACTTAGTAAATATGCCACTAGGAAAAAAATAGTGGGGTGCAAATGGGTGTAGAAAATCAAATACAAAGTAGATGGAACACTTGATAAATACAAATCTTGACTAGTGGCCAAAGGGTATGCTCAGATAGAGGGAATCGACTATGAAAAAACATTCATACCAAAATTTTGAATGATAATTATTCGAACAGTTTACACTCTGGCAACTCATAAAGGATGGAAACTTCATTAGATGTATGTAAAGAGTGTATTCTTTAATGGTGAATTAGAAGAAGAAGTATAAATGATACAACCTGAAGGTTTTATCATTCAAGGACAAGAAATTAAGGTATGTAAGTTGAATAAATCTCTTTATGGCCTGAAACAAGCTCCTAGAGCATGGAACATCAAGATAAATAATCATCTACTACATTATAACTTTAGTAGAAGTACAACATATCCCAATCTTATATACCAATAAGATTGGAAATAATGTTTTGATTCTCACAGTATATGTTGATGACATAGTAATTATTGGAAGTTCAAACAAGTTGATAAATGATATAAAAAAGGAACTAGAAAAGGATTTTGAAATGACATATCTAGGAATGATGAAATACTATCTTGGGTAGATATTTATCAAGGAGAAGACAAAATAGTTATCACTAAATAAAAATATGCAAAAGCTCTTCTTGAAAAATATAGGATGCCAGAGTGCAATCCCAAAGATACACCAATAGAAAAAGGAATTCAACTATCCAAAAATTATAAAATCTCACTGATTTTAGCAACAATGTATCAACAACTGATTGGAAGTATTATATACTTAACAAATAGCCAATCAAACATAGCATTTATAGTAAATTATATTTCATACTTTATGTAAGAACCAAGAGAAATTCATTTAAAAGCTACAAAAAGAATACTACAATATATCAAGAAGGTTGCAGACTATGGACTGACTTATATGAAGGATGTTAAAAATTTTTGTGAACAAGGATACCTAGATTTAGAATATGTTGGATTTATTGAAGATAAAAAATCTACCTCAGGTTATGTGTTCTATCCTGGATCAGGCCCATATCTTGGCACAACAAGAAATAATATTCAGTATTACAATCATCAACTAAAGAAGAAAACAGAGCAATAAGAGATACAACTTGTGAAGCACTATGGATATAATACATACTATCTAACATGAGAATCAAATGAACTCCAACCATGATATTTTGTGATAATCAAGGAGTACTGAACCTGATCAATAATACAATCATTCATCAAAGAAAAAAAAATATTAAAGTGCAATTTCATCTCATTAGATAACACTTTCAGAATAAGCACATCATGCTCAAGTATGTTCCTATAGAAGATCAACTAGCAGATATCTTCACAAAGGCACTAGAAAAAATCAAGTTTTAAACCTTCAAAAATCATCTATGCAATTCAAGAGTTGTAATACAATGGGTGTTATAAATAGAGTCTATTCTATCATTTGGATTCTTTAAATGTATCTTCCAAGGTACATACTTAGATAACTTTAGGGGCAAGTTATCTAGTTATTTCATGCAATGTAATAAGTGGACAAGTACCAATGTGCAAGTTGCACATGTGCAAGTTATCCCTTGCACAAATAGATAGAGTATTTTCCAAGTAATCTATCCTCATACATAAAGGGCTTCATACCCTTACTCACATGTATCACTTATATTCATTCAATAAGATGTTCTATTGCCTTGATCTTTGTCTTCTGAAATATTGAGATGCTTCCAAAGCCGTCACATCTTAGGGGTAGGAGAGAAATTTATTTCCCTTGAGCCACTAGCATGGACATCAATCAAACTTCTCCCTTGGCTAGGTTGTGTTAGGCCCCTACAAAGACTTGGTTTTCTCCTTGAGTTGCCCAAGTTACCCTCTTATTCATTTTTTTGCAACCTAGCCAAGGGAGAATTTTATTTCAAAAGAGTTGATTAGAGTGATAAAGTGTAATCTTAATGCATTTAAAGTGAAAAAAACCTTGTACTATTATACTACTCTCAAAATAAAATGGTTTTGTGTTCTTGAAGGACACAAAATATGATTTATATCAAGCGTCTAAAGATACTATTGAAGCATAGTAATCTGCAACTCATAGTGGCCTAAAGAAGACACCCAAAAAGGTTAGAATCCTCCAAAACCTGGAGAACATAACTAACCAAAAATATAAATAGAAGCTTTATAGTATGAAACTTGGTGAGTCTCAAATCCAAAAGCATTAAAGAATTGAATGCAAGAAAAAAATTGCAGAAAATAAAATCTTCTATCTACTTTTATATAAGAATGGTTATCTAAGTGACCAAGCAAAAAAAAGGAATGTTTCTACTTATAAAAGACAACTTTAAAACCCTTGTATTGCAGGAGAAATATCTGCCATAAAATCAGAGTTTCTCATCTGAAATAAGTGTGCAAAAGAAGGTGCATCAAAGGGAATTTATGTACACACTATAGTACATCTTATAGCACCATTTCAATCTAGTTTTTTACAGTCTAAAAACAGTTTTGAATCTATCCCAAAAAGGGACAATAAACACAAGAAAAATAGCCAAGAAATGGCTAAACTTAAGCACTCCTTCCAATCTATCGAAGCCACTCAAAGGGCTCATCATGGATGCTTGAACCTGTAGAAGACACAACATAGGAGAAGATCAAGTAGTGTACAAAGCAGAATATACAGTATAGGTGAATATCAAGTAGTATACAAAGTAGAATATAAAGCAAACATATGTCAAAGGAAAGGAGCATTTATTCAAAGAATTCCTACTATTAGTAAATACTTACAATGGAGTAAAGCATAAAGGAGTCTTCATCCAAGCGCTGCCATTAAAAATCCATTCAATGGCCACCAAAGTTACTCCATATCTCCACAAAATCTCCACCATATCTCCACCACATCTCAACCATTAGTTGGAAATACTTGAGCATATACCTAAAATAGTAAGGATTAAGGTGGAAAAGGCATTGTAGAATATTCATATAAGCATTGATAAAAATAAAGACATTGAGCTACCACTTGTCATATTTTGAAAGATACTCTATAACGCTCACAAAGGAGACGTTACACTTCTTGGTGCCCATACCCCAAATAGTGTAGTTACATATAGCTTGGATACGGAGTGTTACTTGGACAACACTCAAGGAAGAATAAAGAAATATTTTTAACTTAATAGTGACACTTGTCATGAGTAGTGAAGTGAGTTTGGCACCTCCACAAACCATATGAGAGCTTCCATGAGCGTTTAGAAACTCATACAGTGACAAGAACACCATGATCAGTAGTGGAAGCTACTTGGTATACGCTTGGTAAGATTTCAAGCGTTGCATGATAGATAGAAGGTAGACACTGAACAACTATTCAGGCTGAGTTTGATAGAGTGACGGTGGATGTTTGACATCAGTTCGGGTGCTATTCGGTAGAGATCCAAAGCAAGATGAATATAGTTTGAAAACTCTTGGTCCACCAATATTTATGGAGTGCATTAAAGCCTTGGGAATCTATTCTCAAGAAGGAGAACGTCATAAATATACACAACCTTAATTTCTTATTTGCTTTCAATTTAAAAAAGGGAGTTATTAGGTTATAAGATGAGGTTGATACATTATTTAAAATAAATATTTTTTTGAAAGCAAAACTTAATAATTAATATAATATTTACAAAAATACATCTTAGGAGCAATAAGGGATTCTACTTGGAATTAATCCATTTAAAGTTTGCAAATATTAATATGTTCTAGTTTTCCAAATTTGGGAGTGATAAGGGTTTTAACTTTAAACTAATTTTTTGGAAATTAGAAACACTTGAACAAAATTCCTAAGGGTTTCAAAAAAGGGGTATTAAAATTTTTATTAAATTTGGAAATTTATGTTCTTGTCTCACAAAATTTCTCCTTAGGGTCAAAAGATATCCAAAATCAAAACCTCTTCAAAATTGAAAAGTGCTTAGTTCAATAGGAGTATCAAGAAGATTAAAAAGTTGATTTTTGATCATTACAATTTTGTACAAAATCAAACCAAAAATTGAAATATATCTTTTAGAAGCACTATATCATAAAATATATTAAACAACATCATGGAGTGTTGGTATATAGATTCAAGTGAAAGTAAGCATATGACAGGGAACATATATTGGTTCATTTTTTTAAAGAAGATAAATAAAAAACCAGTTGCAGTAGCAGATAGTAAAACATATGAAGTAAAAGGGATCAAAAATATTTTTGTAGATCTTAAGAATAGAAGAGGTATAATAAAAAATGTAATGTATGTTCCACGATTAACCACCAATCTTATCTCTGTTTCTCAGCTCATGGATCAAGAATTAACTATTGAGTTCAAGGTTCTCACTAGAAAAAAAGCAATATCACATCTCTAGAGAGGGAAGAATGATAGCATCAATATCATATAGAAATGGGTAATTTTTCCAAGACACTGCTACTCATTCAACTCTTTCAGTCAATGCTTCAGAACTATGACGCAAACGACTAGAACATACCAGTGAGACATCAATGAAGGAATTATACATGTATCTAATGGTAGAAGGACTACCTAGCTTATCTCTAGAAGCTATTGTATGTGTAGAATATTTAGCAGGTAAACAACATAGAATTCTTTTCGAATTGTGTCAACATAGAGCTCTATATCCTCTAAAAATAATATATAATAATTTTTGTGGACCTATGAAAGTTTATAGCATTGGAGGACATGAATAATTTCAGATATTTGTTGATTATCATACCATAAAAATGTGGGTATATTTCATGAGATACAAATCAAAAGCATTTAGCTACTTCAAACAATTCAAACTTGACGTTGAAACAAAATCAAGGAATACCATAAAAGCACTTCATTCAGATAGAGGAGAATTTATCTCTAAAGAATTTGACTCCTTCAATGAAAACAATGGAATAAAAAGACAACTTACTATAGCATACTCACTACAACAAAATAGAATTACAGAAAGAAAGAATAGATCAATAATGGAAATGGTAAGATGTATGTTAAAAGAAGCACAACTTGATCATAAATATTGGGTTGAAGCAGTACAAACAATAGTTTACAAGCAAAATAGAATTTCAACAAGAGTACTCAAGCATATTACACTGGAAGAAGCATGGTCAGGATATAAGCCCAACATTAAAAAACTAAAAATATTTGGATGTAAAGCCTATATGCATATTCGAAAGCAAAAGCGGACCAAGTTAGATGACAATACTATGACAAGGTTATTTGTTGGATATGACAATGAATCCATAGGGTAGAGAATATTATATCCATATACAAAGAAAGTCTATATCAATAGAGATGTGATTTTTGATGAGAAAGTCAAAGTCAATATAAATGAATCCAATGGTGACACATAATTTCTCATGAATATACCTAAAGAAGATGAAATGAGCATGGACCCAGGACTATAAGAACATGATACAAAAGCATCAATTATGCTATAGAATACCAGATATTACAACTATAGGACCTCAAACTCACAGTATGACCATAATGAACAAAGGAATACTTTGCAATACAAAGGAACCAATATCAACTTCTTAAGAACAAGAAAACTTACACTGGAGAGCAGCCATGGAATTTGAATATGCTTCACTCAAGAAGAATAAAACATGGGACTTAGTAAATATGGCACTAGGAAAAAAATAGTGGGGTGCAAATGGGTGTAAAAAATCAAATACATAGTATATGGAACACTCGATAAATACAAAGCTTGACTAGTGGCCAAAGGGTATGCTCAGATAGAGCGAATCGACTATGAAGAAACATTCATACCAAAATCTCAAATGATAACTATTCGAACAGTTTATGATTTGGAATCTCATCAAGGATGGAAAATTCATCAGATGGATGTAAAGAGTGCATTCCTTAATGGTGACTTAGAAGAAGAAGTCTAAATGACACAACTTGAAGGTTTTATCATTCAAGGACAAGAAAATAAGGTATGCAAGTTTATTAAATATCTTTATGTCCTGAAACAAGCTCCTAGAGCATGGAACATCAAGATCAATAATCATCTACTACATCATAACTTCAATAGAAGTGCAACATATCCCAGTCTATATACCAAGAATATGGAAATACTGTTTTGATTCTCATAGTATTTGTTGATGACATAGTAATTATTGGAAGTTCAAAAAAGTTGATAAATGATATAAACAAGGATCTAGAAAAGGCTTTTGAAATGACATATCTAGGAATGATGAACTACTATCTTGGGTAGAGATTTATCAAGGAGAATACAAAATAGTTATCACTCAATCAAAATATGTAAAATCTCTTCTTGAAAAATACAGGATGTCAACGTGCAAGCCCAAAGATACACAAATAGAACAAGGAATTCAACTATCCAAAAATGATAAAACATCACTGATTTTAGAAACAATGTATAAACAACTGATTGGTAGTCTTATATACTTAACAAATAGCCAATCAGACATAGCATTTACAGTAAATTATATTTCATAATTTTTGTAAGAACCAAGAGAGTCATTGGAAAGCTACAAAAATAATACTGCAACATATAAAGAAGACTGCAGACTATGGACTAATTTATATGAAGGATGTCAAATATTTTTGTGTATAAGGATACTCAGATTCAGACTATGTTGGATCTATTAATGACAAAAAATCTACCTCAAGTTATGTATTCTATCTCGAATCAGGATCCATATCTTGGCACAACAAGAAATAGTATACAGTAGCACAATCATCAACTGAAGCAGAATACAGAGCAGTAAGAGATACAACCTATGAAGCACTATGGCTACAATACATACTATCTGACATGGGAATAAAATGAACTCCAACCATGATATTTTGTGATAATCAAGGAGTACTAAACCTGATCAAGAATACAATCATGCATGAAAAACAAAGCATATTAAAGTGCAATGTCATCTCATTAGAGAACACTTCCAAAATAAGCACATCATCCTCAAGTATGTTCCTACATAAGATCAACTAGAAGATATCTTCACAAAGGCACTTGGAAAAATCAAGTTTTAAACCTTTAGAAATAATCTATGCAATTCAAGAGTTGTAGTACAAGGGGTGTTAGAAATAGAGTCTATTCTATTATTTGGATTCTTTAATTGTATCTCCCAAGGTACATACTTAGATAACTTTAGGGGCAAGTTATCTAGTTATTTCATGCAATGTAATAAGTGGAAAAGTACCAATGTGCAAGTTGTACATGTGCAAGTTATCCCTTGCACAACTAGATAGAGTGTTTTCCAAGGAATCTATCCTTCTATATAAAGGGCTTCATACCCTTACTCACATGTATCACTTATATTCATTCAATAAGATGTTCTATTGCCTTGATCTTTGTCTTCTGAAATATTGAGATGCTTCCAAAGCCATCACATCTTAGGGGTAGGAGAGAAATTTCTTTCCCTTAAGCCACTAGCATGGACATCAATCAAACTTCTCCCTTGGCTAGGTTGTGTTAGGCCCCTACGAAGACTTGGTTTTCTCCTTGAGTTTCCCAAGTTACCCTCTTATTCATTGTTTTACAACCTATTGGATTTTCCTTTATTTTAACTACTTGGGGATAATTCTCTCAATCTTCTTAATATTTTATCTACAACAAAAAATATTTGAGTCTATATTTATTCTTCCCAATGTCTTTATATTGCAAACTAAATTAATGTTTCTTTATACTATGTTGATAAGTTAAATTTAGTACTTGAATTATCCCCTCACCTTCTCTTTTTCCTTGGATTCTTTTAGGCACTTCCTTTAACTCCTATGCCTTCTGACTTAATTTATCTTCTTAGTTGTCTATTTGTATATAAGTACTATTGTACCTTAGGATGTATTTGAGGTTCTTAAAATATTCATAAGAGATCCAAACTACTAGAATTGTTGCTTCCTATTTGAACTAGGATAATGCCATCACTACTTGAGTTAGTCGCCCAGGTCCCTTCTTTATATTTTAGAAATGTTGGTGCTTCCTAAATATCTCTCCATAATATCTTAGCAACGTCTTCCCTACTTAGCTGATATTGTGTTGGATCCTTAGGTTCCTTTTGTGACCTTCCTTCTTGCCTTGCACTCTCTTTAGCTATTCTTCATTGTTCAAGTTTTACCTATTGTTCTTGTCATCTTCTAGTTGCTCGTTCATCCATTATTTGTATAATGTCATCCAACTCCTAAATGATTTATGCTCTCATTCTTGCATTATTTCTATGCAAAATATCATACACTTCTTGCAGCTTCTACGTTTGTTCCTGCATTCATTACTTTACAAGTCCAATTTGAGCTAAGGAGCTATACCCTACCAATTAATTGATGCTAACTCATTCTTCCATAGGAGTTGGTATTTTTTTCTCATATACCTTTGTTCTAAAGGATTTGTATGTATACTTGTATTTTTATTTCATTTCTATGAGGTACTAATTACTGTTGTTTTATTATAGGTTGTGCTTTCACATTTGTTGTATGAATCCTACTCAAGCTAAAAAACTTAATGTTTCCAATTTCTCATTCTAGGCATGTCTTGTATCTTTAAGAATAGGTATATCCTACTTATATTCTTTCGTTCTATCCAAAAAATATACCTGAATATGTACTTTTATTTGTTTGAGATGAGGTGTTAACTCTTGTTCTATAACTAGCTATGCTTCCTCTTATTTTGCAAACAACCTTCTTAGCCCCATATCTTCTTTGTCCTCATGATGACTTTGATTACTCTGGCTTGATTCTCCTCATTTACAAGCACTTATTGTTGTGTCCTTTTTGGCTTTTTAAAAGAAACAAATAAACATTGAGCTTTTACTATATAAGGCTTTAATTTTGATCCATAAATTATTTCAGGAATCATTGTTTTGTCTAGTTTTTGCAACTTTATTGTGTCATTTTCCATCATTTCAACTACTTGGAAGGGACAAAGCCACAATATTTTCACTTTTTTTGGCTTGATATATCTCTTGCCATTATACTGCAAGACTAAGTTACTTAGTTTCAAGTCTAGCTTCCTACGGTGCTTTTGCCATAACCTCCTTCAATGTGCCACTTCTATTGCCCATTGTGCCACAACTCTTTTCTCAACCATTCGAATCAATGCCATAAGCCTCCCCTTGGCTGCCCTAGTCTCCTAACTAGTTTTCCATCGCTACCCTTAAAATGGGTACCATGAATTCTACTTATACTAGTACCTCTTGGACATACATCAACTAGAATGGCGTATGATTCGTTGTTGGCTTAAAAGTTATCCTATATGTGCATAGGACTAATGGCAATTTCTCCTCCCAATCTACTCCTATTCCATAGGTTTTGTATAGTGTAGATACCAAGATATTATTTGTTGCCTCTACCTACCTATTTGATCTAGAGTAATATGGACTTGAAAATAAATGTAAAATCTTGAACTTTATTGTAAGCTTTTTAATAACTTTATTCACAAAGTGACATTTTCTGTCACTTGTCAATTGGAACAAAATCCCAAACTTTGTAGTTACTTGCTCATACAAGAATTGGGTCATACTCTTGGCTAAATTTTTTGGTAGTGCCCTTGCCTCTACCCACTTTGTTCGGTATTCAGTCACCACTATGATGTATCGATACTTCCTTTTATGACTTGTACTAAAAGGACCCATAAATTCTAATCCCCATCTCTCAAATAGTTCCTATGGTTGGGATGGATGTAATGGTATGAAGTTAGTACACAAAGGCTTCCTAAATTGTTAGCACGTATCACATGCTTGCATATACACCTTCACATCATGATAGAGGGTGGGCCACCATAGACCTACCGAAAGCACCTTCCTTGTGGTCACTTCTGGTCCCATATGCCCTCCAACCAATCCCTTGTAAGTTTCCTTTAGTGTTAGCCTTACTTCTTCCATTACACATCATCTTAGTATTCCATCCAATCCTATCTTGTACAGTTATACAACTATTAATTAAAAAGTTGTTGAATTTATAATCACCTTTCTTTCTTCTATTGCTAACATCTCATTTTGGAGCTCCCCTATGGATAGGTACTCTCCTATATACTTATACCATAATGGTGTAGCACTAATGGTAAATAACTGAATGTTAGGGAACTCATTTGACACTTTTGCTCTTGCAAGATCTCCTTAGAAAATCCTTGATACTTGATACACTATCACATGCTTCTTTTCGGATTTGACCACTACCCAAAACACAAAATCCTATAACATAATAAGCCACTTCCTAACTCATATGTGTATGGTTAGTTTATTTTTCAAGTATAAAAAATCTTATTGGTCAATGTAGAACACAAATGGGTTGGCCAACAAGTAGTATCTAAACTTTTGCACTGCATACACCATTTTCAAAGCCTCTCATTATGTCATGTTGTAATTCCTTTTTACTAGAGATACAAATTGACTCGTAAAATAAATAGGTTGGTTTAGCCTAAACTGTCCTTCTTGGTCCAATCCATATCCACTCACAAAATTGTATGTGTCTACATGGACATGAAATTCCTTATTTCAATCTAGAAATACTAGAATGAGACTACATACTAGCTTTGCCTTCAACTCCTTGAAGTCTCCTTTATGTTCCTTCATCCACCTAAATGAAATAATATTCTTTGTCATTGAATCTAATGGGTAGGACATATGGGTAAAATTCTTGATAAACCTTCTCTAATATCCTAGGAAGATCTTCAATGAACTCATGTCATGTGGTTCTTCCATGTTTAGAATGATGTAAATCTTATTAGGATTTATCTTTAGCCCTTATTTAAAAACTATGTCCTAATAGGTTACACCATAGTTACGAAAATCAAAATCATATCATAATCGACATGGAAAAATAGGAAAAATAAAAAATTAGACAAAAAAGAAAAAAATCAACAAAAAATAGGTTTAAAAAATGGAAGAAAATGTAATTTTACATTGGAATTTTTTTTTTTTCATGAATATCACAATTTGTTTTGGAAAAATCAACAAAATTTGGGATTTCGATGCAATTTGAATTGACAACCCTATTGATTCAAAAAAATCACATCAAATCAATATTAAATCATGATTTTTGTAACTATGGCTTATCGTATGGCATCATCGAGAAATAATTTGTTGGGTTCAAAGATAAGTGTGTTGGAAATTTTGAGTATAGTGTTGTCATTGATGTCAAAGGTTTGATATCATTGATTGTGATTGATGTCCAAAATGAAAAGGTTGAGTTTTATCTTCAGGTTGAAATAATAAATGCAAAGGAAAGGCATGGGTGTGAAAGCAAGCAAAGAGAATTTTGAAGCAAGGGATTATAATTTTTAAATTATAATATTTAAATATTATTAAGCGATTTTGAACTGGTTAGGCCCAAAGACAAAGCTTTGGCAAAAAGGAAAGGTTATAATATTTATTTTTAAATATTATACAAAGGGATAAAGGCTTGCAAGGGAGAAGCTATGCAAAAGGTTAAAGGCACTAGTCAAAGCAATGACCATGGTTCAAAAAGAGAAGACAACATTATTTCAATATTATTTTTGCAAAGGCCAAAGGTGATTAGATTATATTATAATTTAATATTATAATATAAGGTTGAGGGGATTTAAATAATTTCAAATTTATTCGAAATCATGGAGGCAAACATCGCATGAAAAGGAAATTTTGAATGGTGTTGACATTGAAGAAGACTAAGGGAAAACATATTAATACAACGCTAAAGTCCTTGCCAAGTTTTGGGAGTTGGAATTGTGCTTTCTATTCGCTTGAAATTATGCTATCAATAGGGAAGAAGAAAGCAGAGGTATCACGTTCTTTGAGGTGGGAGAGAATGATTTTTGATTGGCATGTGCACATATCTAGACCCGTACACATAGCTAGAACAGTTAGTGGCTAAGTCAACATGAAGGTGTAGTGCAAAGGGGGTTTCAAGTTTGAAACCCATTGTAGTATTTTACTGGGAATAACAGACAATGGAAGGTGTCTACATCGTAGTATTTTATTGTTAGAAATAGTGCACAACAGAGGAATAACAATTGCTTGGCACTGTAGAGCTCTCATAAGCTACTCTAGTGCAGTTGGTTTTTAGGGTATTTAAAATATTTCAAATTTATTTGAAATTGTGGAGGTCGACATTGCATGAAAAGGAAATTTTGAATGGCACCAACATTGAAGAAGACCAAGGAAAAACATATTAATACAATGCCTAAAGTCCTTGCCAAGTTTTGGGAGTTGGAATTGTGCTTTCTATTCACTTGAAATTGTGCTCTCGATAGGGAAGAAAAAAGTAGAGGTGTCACAGTATTTGAGGTGGAAGAGAATGAGGTTTTTATTGGCATGTGCACATCTCTAGACCCGTATAGCCAGCTAGACCAGTTGGTGGCTGAGTCAGCGTAAAGGTATAGTGTAGAGGAGGTTTCAGGTTCAAAATCCATTGTAGTCTTTTATTGGAAATAGCGCATGATGGAAGGTGGCTACGTCACAGTATTTTATTTTTAGAAATAGTGCACGATAGAGGAATAACAATTGGTTGGCATCGTAGAGCTCTCATAAGCTACACTAGCCTGGTCATGGGCCCTTTGTTGGACGCCTTGCTCTCACGAGGTGAGAGGTTTGAATCACGTGGAGGGCAGAATAAAGAGGTATTTATTTTTTTCTTAATGTGCATTTGATTATTGGGAGTTATAGGGTTAATATTTGCATAGGAGAAATAAATGGTATATAAAGGTACTTTGTGTTATGATTTAATTCTTTTTGGAAGGAGAAATAAGGCATAAAAGGGTTTTTATATTATAAATTAAAATATGTTTTCAAGGAAAGATATGGTGTGATAAATTTTGGTTATTGATTATGTGTTTCTTAAAGTAGGAGTTATAAGGTGTCCTATAGTAAATTATTGTGTGTAACTTTTTCATGATGGAGGAAAATTAAAAGTGTCTTTTTCTTCAATTAAAATCCTTATTTTTAGAAAATAAAAAGAGAGAGGTTATTGTGTTTGATTTGGAAATTGGCTAACACTATTAGAGGCACAAGAAGGATTGGTTGATTGTGAAACCAGTTTTAAGGTCATATCTTCATCAAGAACAAATAAGAGGTATAGGCACATCATTATTTGTTTAAGATGTTTGGTTGAGTAAGTGTTTCTAGAACATAATATGGAGATAAAAGGGTTAATTGATAAGCATTGTTGAAAATATTTGAGTTAGGGTTTGAGACCTACATTGTGCATCTTTGTTGAAATAAAATGAAAACACTTGTGTTAGGGTTTATGAGCAAATTGTGCTTCATTATTTGAATGAATGCGTGAAGATTTTGGGCATTGGTTTTGAGTGCTATTGAAAGTAAATGTGTGAGTATTAGAAATCAGATTTGTGAAGCAAGTGTGTACATCGGGAGGTCAGGTATCATGTGCTAGACTAGACATACCTTTAAAGAGTAATAAATGTGAGACATGTGAAAGGGACAGACTTAATGATTGATTAAAATATATTGAGCTATTGGCAAGTGCATATCATTATCTTTGTGTTCCAGAGGTTAAACAAATTATAAGTAGAATTTTTATGTGTGAAGAAAGATTTAAGTTGTATTTTGTATGCAAGATTTGGAGTTACTTGAATTGGTTTTTTAAGTAGCATTGAAGGCAGTTTTGAGCAAGTCTTTTGAGAAGGCTTGAAGGCAGATTTGAGCAAGTCTTTTGAGAAGGCTTGAAGGCAGATTTGAACAAGTCTTTTGAGAAGGCTTGAAGGTAAATTTGACCAAGTATTTTGAGAAGGCTTGAAACAAAATTGAGCATATTTGATTACTGATTTGTTCAAGCTTTGTGTTAAGGCTTGGGGTAGATTTGAGATAGAGTTTGGTGCATATTTGTGAGCAAAGTTAGAGCATATTTGTGCTAGAATTGGAACAGATTTGAGATAGATTTGAGAGCAAGCTTTGGAGGTGATAGGGAAAAGAGTATAGATGTCTCTAGTGGATAGAGGTCCATCAACCAGAGTAGTGGGGATAAATATATCCTATGGAGAGAGATCCATAAACAAGAGCAGTGGGGGTAGAAGTCTTCTAGAAGTTCACTAGCTAGAGTAAAGGAGATAGAGTTATCCTATGGATAGAGACCCATGAACAAGAGTAAGAGGATAAAGTTCTCCTATGGATAGAGATCCATGAACTAGAGTAAATGGAAAGAGTTCTCCTATGGATTAAGATCCATGAACCAGCTAGGGAGATAGAGTTATTCTATGGAGAGAGATCTAAGAACTAGTTGAGGAGATAGAGTTCAAGTTCCACGAACCAGAGAAAAGGGGAAAGAGTTCTCCTATGGAGAGATTTCCACAAATAAAAGCAAGGGGATAGCTTTCTCCTATGGAGAGAGATCCATAAATCAATTCATAGGGGATTGGTGTCTCCTTTGGGCAAAGGTCCATAAACATTGTAATAGAGAATTGATTCCTATGAGATTTATCGAGAAAATTTAGAAGAAATATTTTCTCCACGGAGTAGCCTCCATTGGTTGAACCACATTAAATTTGTCTCTATTGTGTGTGATGATTTTTGCATTGCTTTGATTACTACTATTGATATTTCCATTGATAATATTGGATAATATTGTTTGGAAAAGAAAAGAGAAATTTGATCTTATACTATTCACCCCCCTCTTAGTATAATCCAATGTTCTTCAATTGGTATCAGAGTGGGTTCCTTCAGAAGAGTCTAATAGCTTGAAGGAAGATATTACAGGAACACATATGACATCTTAGAATGGATCTTCATAAAATAAGGCACCATTGTTCAATGGGAACAATTATGCTTTATGGAGCATAAGAATTAAGACTTACTTGATGGCACAAGGATATGAGATATGTAAATCCATTAAGGATGGGTTCACACCTACAACTACTTCTCCCACAGATAAATATGGTAAGATGTTACATGTGAATAATGCCAAGGCTATGAATGGAATATTAAGTGGATTACGTGAAGCAAAATTTATGAAAGTTATGCATTGCAAATCAGAAAAATAGATATGGGAAAAATTGAAGCAAACATATGAGAGAGATAAAAAGGTCAATATGGCAAAACTACAAACCCACAAAAAAAGGTTTGAAGATTTGAATATGGAAGATGAGGAAGATATTGCTACATACTTGCTTTGTATGGATGAATTTGTTAAAACCATGCATGGACTTGGATTCAAAATTGAAGACTCCAGTGTTGCTCAAAACGTATTAAGGTCACTTCCTATGAGGTATGATGGAAAGGTTTCAGCTATAAAAGAGATGAGAGATATTGATAAGTTGACTATGGATGAGTTACATGGAATTCTTACAGCTTATGAGATGAGAATAGTAAAGAATCCCAACTCCAAGAAAGAGGTAGCTTTCAAAGCATCAAAGAAGATAAAAGATAAGAAACTAGAATCAAGTGGTGAGTCAAGTAGTGATGAAGAATAAAACTATGGTAGAAGAAACAAGGACTCAAGAAAGCACAAAGGTATAAAAATAGTGAAATGTTTTAACTGTGGTAATTTTGGTCACTATGAATCTAATTGTCCAGAAGCTGGAAGCAGTAACAGTGAAGAGAAACCTGATCATAAGAAAAATAAAGGAGAAAAATCTAGGTATGAAAATAAAAATAAGTTTGGTCAAGGCAAGCATGAAAATAAATTATTTCAAAGACACAAGAAGAGTTTCTATGTTAATAAGGGAAGCAAGGCTTCAAGTGATAGTGATGAAAGACTCTTAGATAGTGAAGAAGAAGAGATCCTATTTTTGGTAATAGAAGAGGAAGAAAATGCTCCTATTGAAGATAAGGTTGAAGAGTATAAATATTCTTTTAGATACCAAGAAGTAGAGAAAGATTCAGTAAAGGAAGAGGAAGCCACAGTTGATATAGAAAAGGAGCATGTTAAGTTGAAATTATAAAACTTAAGTTTGAAGGCTCAAGTACAAGATGATGAGAAAACAAAGGAAAAGCTTCTACGAGATCTCATTGACTTAAAAGTTAAGGTTGAAGAGGCAAAGAAAATTGAAGAACGTATGTCTGAATTGTTAAAGGTAAAAGAGTTAGAATGTGAAAGATTAGAATATGAAGTGGTTTCTCTAAGGATGGAAGTGAAAGATTCTAAGGATAAACTGCACAGTTTTAGAAAAAAATCAAAAGCTTTGGATAAAATTATCAATGCACAAAGATCTTCATTTAGCAAAATAGGACTTGGTTTTTAAGAAGGACAAGATAAACAAGAAGAAGGATCAAGATCAAACTCAAAAGAAAAGGAAGCATTAAAATAAGTGATTGAAGAAGAATCTAAGACTTACGCTGATGTGTTGAGAAGTGATAGTATAAAAAAGGGAGCAAACAATGCATCATATAGAGATAGAGATCATCACAAAAAATCAAAGAAAGAATAATGAGATCAAGATGGACATCTCTTTCAAGGGTATTGCTACTGTTGTAATCGCTTTGGTCATAAAGCGATCCACTATAGGGTTCATGACAAAAATGATTATGGCTTCACCAAGAGGAACTTCAAGACATTTACACCTTCCAAGAACTACAACATAAGGTGTTACAAGTGCAATAATCTTGGACATAAGGTCAAGTGGTGTAGAATAGAGGTTCCAAAAATTCCAGAGTCAAGCGACAATAGGGACACTCAAAAGGATCAAAAGGGTATGGCTAAAAAAATATTGAAAAATAAGGTTGACAAAGAAAAAGAGCATTGTATGCTGGGAGTAGAGATACTCCCACCCCAAAATTAATCACCTCAAGGAGAGGGGGGTGGGGAGGGGGCTGAGCTAAGAGTATTATATTTATCCCCAAAGGAGTCCCTTTTCCATTGATGTCAAAGGGGGAGAGATTTGAGTAAGGGGGGGAGCATTCAGTCGGGGGGAGCAATTTCTTAGGGGAAGCAGTTTTGGAATCCAATGGTAGAAAAAGGAATTTTTAGAAAGGATTGCCATCAATGATAAATGAAGATATTGTTGAAATTTTTGAGTATAGTGTCATCATTTATGTCAAAGGTTTGATGTCACTGATTGTGATTGATGTCCAATATGAAAAGGTTGAGTTTTATATTTAGGTTGAAATAGTATATGCAAAGGAAAGACATGGGTGTGAAAGCAAGCAAAGAGAATTTTGAAGCAAGGGATTATAATATTTAAATATTATCAAGTGAGTTTGAAATGGTTAGGCGCAAAGACAAAGATTTGGAAAAAAGTAAAGGTTATAATATTTATTTTTAAATATTATACAAAGGGACAAAGGCTTGCAAGGGAGACGCTATGCAAAAGGTTTAATGCACTAGTCAAAGCAATGACCATGGTTCAAAAAGAGAAGACAACATTATTTAAATATTATTTTTGCAAAGGCCAAATGTGATTAAATTATATTATAATTTAATATTATAATATAAGGTTGAGGGCATTTAAATAATTTTAAATTTATTTGAAATCCTGGAGGCCAACATCACATGAAAAGGAAATTTTGAATGACGTCGATGTTGAATAAGACCAAGGAAAGACATATTAATACTGTGCCTAAAGTCCTTGCCAAGTTTTGGGAGTTGGAATTGTGCTTTCTATTCACTCAAAATAGTGCTCTCTATAGGGAAGAAGAAAGAAGAGGCATCAGTCTTTGAAATGGGAGAGAACGAGTTTTTGATTTGCGTGTACAAATCTCTAGACCCGTCCAGCTAGCTAGACTAGTTGGTGGCTGAGTCAACATGAAGGTGTAGTGTAGAGGAGGTTTTAGGTTCGAAACCCATTGTATTTTTTGCTGGGAATAGTGCACAATGGAAGGTGGCTACGTCACAATAATTTATTGTTAGAAATAGTGCACAATAGAGGAATAATAGCTGGTTGGCACCGTAGAGCTATCACAAGCTATGCTAGTGCAGTCAATCATGGGCCCTTTGTTGGACACCTTGCTCTCACGAGGTGAGAGGTTCGAATCACGTGGAGGGCAGAATAAAGAGGTATTTATTTTTTTCTTAATGTGCATTTGATTATTGGGAGTTATAAGGTTAATATTTGCATAGGAGAAATAAGTGGTATATAAAGGTCTTTTGTGTTATGATTTAATTCTTTTTGGAAGGAGAAATAAGGCATAAAAGGGTTTTTATATTATAAATTAAAATTTGTTTTCAAGGAGAGATATGGTGTGATAAATTTTGGTTGTTGATTATGTGTGTCTTAAAGTAGGAGTTATAAGATGTCCTATGGTAAATTATTGTGTGTAATTTTTGCATGATGGAGGAAAATTAAAAGGGTATTTTTCTTCAATTAAAAACCTTATTTTGATAAAATAAAAGGAGAGAGGTTATTGTGTTTGATTTGGAAATTGGCTAACCTTAGTAGAGG